>JBBMEF010080814.1:0-31686 GCA_037832685.1 Sicyos baderoa | reverse complement strand
AGCAGATCTAACAAATGTATTAGCCTATGTTTGGGAAGGAGAAAGGAAATGAGGATGATTCCACATGTTTGGGCCACCGGAAATCATTCCCTCCATAACCATTACCATTCCCCTTCCCCCAAACACACTCTCAATAAGTTCAAAATTGGTGGCAAATAAATAACTAAAACCCGTTTGATAACCATTTTGTTTTAAGTTTTTAAATTTAAGCCGACAATAACTACTACATTATCTGTATTTTTTACTTGAATATCTACGTCTTTCCTATGTTTTTAAAAATCAAACCAAAAATTTGGAAATAAAAAATAATAGCCAAAAACTTGTTTTGGATTTTTGAAATTTGGTTAGTATTCACATACTTTGTTAAGAAAAGATGGAACACATCGTAGGAGATTAGAATAAAAATAAGTTTAAATTTCAAAAACAAAAAATTAAAAACAAAATGGTTATCAAACGGGCCCTAAATTAACCAAGGTATATCACAATCCACGATTAGTTTCTTCTTCGAGTAGTAGTATCTAAACTAATTTTCACGCCGAAATTCGATATAATACAAATACAATGAATTCACTCGTGAAATCAAGAAATTGAGCGATCACACTAGTAAAAAAAAAGTAAAAGTTATAGCTGCAAATTGTCAAATTGCTCCTATTATCTCAACTCAGTCCATAGAAACAGTAAATTCTGGAGGATTAATATAATCAACAAAGAAGTAATTAGAAACAGTTTGAGAGCGAGAAATTGTACCAGGCCGGGCTTGATTCCTTGAGAATCATCCATTCGAGATCCACTGTTGAAACCTGGAAGAATCAAATTGATCAAAAACAGAATCATACAAAAACCCCAACAAAATTCAGAAAACGCCCAAAAAACAGAAATGCAGAAGCCTAATCACCAAATCTGGGATGGAATTAGGTAGAAAAGAAACCCTAGTTGGGTCGTTCTCGTTCTCCATCGATCCTTTAGCTTCCAAGAAGTTGATGATTTGTTATACAGTTCATGAATAGCTCAACCTTTTTAGATTTTTATTAGTTTAGCTTTATTTTAAAATTCATATGATTCAACCTTAATGCTGTTAAATAAAATAAGAAACGATTTTTATTTTTGTTAGAATGTTATATGTGAGATTATATTTTCTAAAAAGTAAATTATATGTATTTTTTTTTTTGAGGGGGTGAGGGAAACTCGAACCCAAGACCTAGAAGTCATTAGGTGAGCATTGATGCCGGTTGAGCTATTACTCTGTTGGCAAATTATATGTATTTTTTGTAAATAGATGAAAATTATATCAAATAAGTTGTAAGGATATATGCATGTCTAGTTTTAAAAATATGTGATTAGAAAGAATGCACCCTATCTATTTAATTTGCATATTTACTAGTTGTGCTTAACTTTATATGACATTATACCATCTTCACTTGTACATATCTCTAAAGATCAAATATTACTACAAAAAAGATGAAAATGAATGTTAGATTAAATATCCAAAACAATAAACATAATGAAAGGAATATTCGCACAAAGATATGAGAGAGAGTGAGAGATAAGCATCTAAACACATATGAAGATTAAAACTAAACGTTTTGTTGTAAGTTGTAGGATGAATTTTTTTTATATAATTGTAGAATATGACATTATACCATCTTCACTTTTATATATCTCCAAAGATCAAATATTACTACAAAAAAGATGAAAGATGAATGTTAGATTAAATATCCAAAATAATAAACATAATGAAAAGGATATTCACACATAAATATGAAAAGAGAGAGAAGCATCTAAACACATGAGGATTATTAAAACTAAATTTTGTTGTTGTAAAATGTTGGATGAAAACTCTTTATATAATGATAGGATTTAAGGGTTACAAAACCTTTGAAATGTTTCCATAGAAAACGAATAACTTATAAAACTTTTTTAAAATTTTATCATATTTAATCACAATCATTTAATACAATAATGAAATTTAATTTTAATAAATTTAATTAAAATTAAAATTAAAATAGCAAATTTAAAATTAGAGAGAATCATTCGGACAAAATAATCAAAAAATGATTCTCTCTACTAAGTCACATTTTAAGTACTAAAAATAATGAAAAGTGGAGAAATGGTAGCCTCCACTTTCCATTATATGAGAAAACCAATTAACGCTCTATTTTGGTTTTTTGTTGTTTGTTGTTGGGAACGATTCGGGCATTGACATAAGTCTTTATTATGCACTCAATTGAGTTATATGAGGTTAACTTTGGATATGAGGTCTCTTATCAAAGACTTCGTTATTTCATTTGACTACTTATGCTTATTCAAAAAAGGGCATGTTTTCATTTGAGGCTTAGGTATTTTAAAAATAAAACCAAAATTTAGATACTAGAAAAAATAACATTAATTGAAAGGGTTATTGGTCTAATAATTTCATTGTTTGACTGTAATCCAGTTTTCAACATTATAGTCAGGAGTTTGATCTTAAAAATTCGTATTTGACTCTCTTATTATTTGAGAACAATAGTACCCTTTATACCGTGTTTGTCAGTCCTCTCCCCCCAATTTATATTATAACATTTTGGGTTAGTATTTGTGGCTATCGATGGAACTTGGAATGAGCTGATGAGATGTGTGTTTGGTATCTATGTCTGCATTCTCATTGGTGGTCAAAGATTTTTCATTTATTACATCCATGCACTTTCTAAGATGGGAATAGTGCCTTTAATTTAGGGAAACATGGATTATTATTATGCTTTTATTCATTTAAGAATTCTTCTTTAATAGAGAATGAAGAGTATTACAGCTGAGGAAAAGTTAACTTAAGAACTAATCTCAGTACTAAAACAACTAAGTAACAGTAATGAAAACAAACTAAAAATTGATTTAATTTACAATATTCCAACAAGGTCACAGTTATCCACAAATCAGCAAATGCCAAGTGTATATTGCAATTCTCTCAGTTTGATAAGGATATTGATGATGCTATCAACAAGACACGTGTCAAAGTTTGATTAGAAGAAAGAGGAGCCTAGGATTTTGAGAGGTGTAACTGCAAGGGGCACAGAGGAAGCCACTTGGAGTAAGGAAATCAACCATACAAATCCTCAACCAATAAGAAAGCTGATATTGATTTCCTGAGATAAGGACCCTTCCCTCAAAATCTATGTATATTATGCTCCATCATTCAGCTTCTTTCTTACCACAAATCACAAATCTCATTGTCAATCTCACAGCTCATTCCCAAGCTCCATCAATGGCTGCTTCAACAATGGCTCTTTCCTCCCCATCCTTGGCTGGCCAGGCCGTCAAGCTCTCCCCCAACTCCTCTGAGCTTCAGGGCAATGGAAGAGTCAGCATGAGGAAGACCGCCACCAAGAAGCCAGCTTCCTCCTCTGGCAGCCCATGGTACGGCCCCGACCGTGTCAAGTACTTGGGCCCATTCTCCGGCGAGGCACCGTCCTACCTGACTGGAGAATTCCCCGGCGACTACGGCTGGGACACCGCTGGACTTTCAGCCGATCCCGAGACGTTCGCCAAGAACCGTGAGCTTGAAGTCATCCACTCCAGATGGGCCATGCTTGGAGCTTTGGGATGTGTCTTCCCCGAGCTTCTGTCCCGCAACGGCGTGAAGTTTGGTGAGGCTGTGTGGTTCAAGGCTGGCTCTCAGATCTTCAGCGAGGGAGGACTCGACTACTTGGGCAACTCGAGCTTGGTCCACGCTCAGAGCATTTTGGCCATCTGGGCCTCCCAGGTTGTGCTCATGGGAGCCGTCGAGGGCTACCGTATTGCCGGCGGTCCGCTCGGTGAGATCACTGACCCAATCTACCCAGGTGGAAGCTTCGACCCATTGGGATTGGCTGATGACCCAGAGGCATTTGCTGAGTTGAAGGTGAAGGAGCTAAAGAATGGAAGGCTGGCCATGTTCTCCATGTTTGGGTTCTTTGTTCAAGCCATTGTTACCGGAAAGGGTCCTTTGGAGAACTTGGCAGACCACCTTGCTGACCCGGTCAACAACAACGCTTGGTCCTACGCCACAAACTTCGTCCCTGGAAAGTGAGGAAATGAAATAGGTTAGAACCAGAGATTGAATGAGAGTTTAAAGAGCTTCTGTGTTATGAATTACTATTGGTGTACATTAGTTGAAAATGAATGAAGTGCTTTTGTGTGAAATTGTGTGTTTTCTTTCTTGTGGATCAGAAAGCATAGGTTAATTATGTACTAAATTTCTCTTTATCAATCTTGCAAAAGGAGATTGGTAAGGGTATAAACATAAACTATCTAATAAATCAAAACTAAACCACACACTGACTTTATATAAACACAAATACAAACAAATTTATGAAAGTTATACCAGTGATTATATTCAATATTAACAAAACGATGCAGATGAAAAGTATGAAAATGGTAACCAGTTATGTTAAACAAAGCTACTTTCACAAAACAGAATATGTAATTTAAACATTTTAGGCCCCTTTGATAACCATTTGGTTTTTTGTTTTTGGTTTTTGAAATTTAAGTCTATTCTTACTTATATTTCCTACAACGTATTCCACATTTCCTACAATGTATCCATCTTTCTGTAAGAAAGTATGTGAATGATTACCAATTTCCAAAAACATGAACAAGCTTTTGGAAGCTACTTTTTTTTGTTTCCAAATTTTTGTTTAGTTTCTACAAATATAGATGAGATGTAGATATCCAAGTAAGAAAAAGTATATGATAAAATAGTTATTATAGGCTTAAATTTCAAAAACCAAAAACCAAATGGTTATCAAACGGAGCCTTAGTCATCAATATTATACCAAAATAAACCCCAACGAAATAGTGAGAAAAAAATAAAATACTTGTGCAGGTCAAATTTAATAGAAGAAAATGAAAGAATGCCGACTCAATATGTTGATGGCAAAAAATCATCTTTTGGAACCTATAACTGCCAAAGAAATGACACAAGATCAATGATAAATAGCACTAATCCCTCGCATTAGAATTTAAATTTGGACCCATCATTTGTAAAGGTGTTTGATTACAGGTCATATCTTTATTGCCTTTCCAGAAAATGCTGATTCATCATTGTGTTTCTTTAAAGAAGTCATTGTGGAAACAAGGATGTATTGAACAGATCCCGATTGTAAAGTATTGACTAAACTGAATTCAATCATACACGATTCATTTCTTTTTCTCTAGAAAGCATAGTAATGTGAGAAATTTATCAGTTATATGGATACGTACAGTGTCAAGTATAACAAAAAAGTGGTTGAAATAAAGCCTATTAAATTGTGTATGTGGCAAAAATATGTGCATCAAGCACAGAATAAAAGCAGGATGGGAGATTAGAGTCTAAAAAGGACCCAGAAAGAACTGAAAAGCAAGACCCTAATAATTAATCTGTAAGAGCCTGTATAGAAATAGAACATTTAATCTGAGTTTATGGTGGTTGGAAAATATACAACAGAGAAGCTTACTTTCACTACATCAGTGTTATAAACTTATGGTGCACTCCCCCAACTAATACTACCAGAACAATATTTAGATTTCCACATATAATAAAGTGTGAATAAAAATAGAAAAGAAAATTAAAATAAAATAAAATGTGGCTAAATTGTGCCACATAAGTGGATATCAAAAGATAGGTCGTGACATCTTTCTGATCCACGATAAAATAAAACTCTCAAACACATAAATGTGTAGGAGAGCTCTAAATGTAGGAGAGCTCTAAATTTTAACGATATGACATCATTGGGTGCCATAATTTTTTGCCGCACCCAATGATGTCACATCAACAAAATGTAAAGCTCTTGTCTCTCTTACATATTCATGTGTAGGAGAGTTTTACCCTTCACAATATCCAACAAGTCACAGTTATTCACAAATCAGCAAATGACAAGTGTGTATGCAATTTTCTAGGGATATTGGTGCTATCAACAGTACATGTGTCGAAGTTTCATTCGAAGAAAGAGGGGCCTATGAAATTGACTAAGATTTTTAGGATATAAGTGGCATAGAAGAAGCCACCTGGAGTAAGGAAATCAACCATACAAACTTCAACCAATAAGAAAGTTGATATTGATTTCCTAAGATAAGGACCCTTCCCCCAAAATCCATGTATATTATGCTCCATCATTCTACTTCTTTCTCACCACAAACACTTCTCATCATCAATCTCCCAGCTCATTCCAAGCTCCATCAATGGCCGCTTCAACAATGGCTCTTTCCTCCCCATCTTTGGCCGGCCAGGCCGTCAAGCTCTCCCCCAACTCCTCTGAGCTTCAGAGCAATGGAAGAGTCAGCATGAGGAAGACCGCCACCAAGAAGCCAGCTTCCTCCTCTGGCAGCCCATGGTACGGCCCCGACCGTGTCAAGTACTTGGGCCCATTCTCCGGCGAGGCACCGTCCTACCTGACTGGAGAATTCCCCGGCGACTACGGCTGGGACACCGCTGGACTTTCAGCCGATCCCGAGACGTTCGCCAAGAACCGTGAGCTTGAAGTCATCCACTCCAGATGGGCCATGCTTGGAGCTTTGGGATGTGTCTTCCCCGAGCTTCTGTCCCGCAATGGCGTGAAGTTTGGTGAGGCTGTGTGGTTCAAGGCTGGCTCTCAGATCTTCAGCGAGGGAGGACTCGACTACTTGGGCAACTCGAGCTTGGTCCACGCTCAAAGCATTTTGGCCATCTGGGCTACCCAGGTTGTGCTCATGGGCGCCGTCGAGGGCTACCGTATTGCTGGCGGTCCACTTGGGGAGATCACCGACCCAATCTACCCAGGTGGAAGCTTTGACCCATTGGGTTTGGCTGATGACCCAGAGGCATTTGCTGAGTTGAAGGTTAAGGAGCTAAAGAATGGAAGGCTGGCCATGTTCTCCATGTTTGGCTTCTTTGTTCAAGCTATTGTTACTGGAAAGGGTCCTTTGGAGAACTTGGCTGACCACCTTGCTGATCCAGTCAACAACAATGCTTGGTCCTATGCCACCAACTTTGTTCCCGGAAAGTGAGTCTTAAGTCTTAGGATTCAGAGAGTGAGAAAGGAACTTGTGTTTGGTTAAACCGTTGATGTTGGTGTAAATTAAGGGTTTGAATTACAATTGACTGCTTGATTTGGATTTTCTATGATGAAAAAACGATGATCTATTTCATGAAATAATGAACGTTTGACTCATGCATCAATTAATTCACAATACAAACTGACTCTATCTTTCAACTTAGAGGAGTGATTTCTTCAACAGTGAAGACTAATTTTGTGAAATACCTTCTATCTCTTAGGAGATCGCCGCTCAATGTTAATCTGCTTTAGATTATAAAGAAACCCTATGTTGGAATGAATCTCTTCGGTGAATAAATTTAAAGCTCAAAGACAAATGTGGCAGGTTTGTCAAGTTATCAAAGATTAAGGAATCACCCCAGAGAATCTATTCGAGTATAGAGTCAAAACCTGCAATGATCTCAAATATCCAATATCAAAAGATATAGTTCCAATTTTTTCTTCTTTTTGGAAACCGGAAAATTGGAGTTTCACTCCACTATACCCGAGGAAGCCGAGATAACCACGCCCGTCCCAAGGCTAGGCACCGGGAGACATCGTAAGAATGGAGACACAACATAGTTCTAGTTAACTCATACCCTACGAGAAGCAAATTGGTTAAGCCTTTCAAATGTAAGAAAGATTGTAATATAGTGGAATTAAATCTATTTGTACCCAGAAGCAACGTTTGTAAGCGAACCAGAGAACCTAGCCATGAAGGAATTGAACAACTGAACTTATTGTTGTATAGATCCAGAGCAAGAAGGTCCTCAAGGGTCGCACAATGGTTAAAGACTTGAGCTTTGAAGGTATGTTTCCTTCAAGCTACCTTCAAAGGTCCCAGATGACATTACTCGTTCGATGTCTCCGGTGTCTGGCCTAGGGACGGGCGTGGTTATCCTTGTTTCAAAAAAAAATCCAGGGCAAGAAGTTTCTCAAAATTGCCACTCCTTGGGAATTTTCCCAACAATAAGAGACACTCCAGATTCAACAAATTCCCAGTCTCCAGCTAAAATCTAGAGCTTACAGTGCATCTAATTTGCGAATCGAGTTAGGAATTGAACAATCTAGCTTGTTGCCGTATGCAACCAGAATTTGAAGATTGACCATGTTTTCTATGTTTAATGAAATTCAACACCAAATGCTAACAAGTTCGTGCAGTTGCAAATGCTCTCATGAATGCTTCATTTTAAAAAGTTATTTCCCAAATCAACATATTTCAAGAACCCTAGGTTTCCCACTTAAAAGAAAATTTCTAAAAAAGTGAGCTAAGAAAGGTTGTAACACGAACTCAATTCACCTGGAATCTGCCCGGTTAACGAATTCAGAGTCAAATAAATAACCTGGAGAGCTGAGAGGTTCCCAATAAATGGAGAAATCTCGTCCCCAAGGTGGCGCAGTAATCGAAGCCGTGAGGTTTGAAGGTGTGCTCTCATAGTTATAGGTTTGAGATTCACTCGTAACATTAATTTGTAGACACCTCCATATCAATGTTTTCAATTGACTGATCTAAGAAAGGACGTAGCTACCCCAGATATACAGGAGGAAAGCTCCAATTTCCCGGTTTCTTAAATAAATGGAGAAATCTAGCCTTTGAGCTGCCGATCAATCAAAGCAATCGAAACGACCCGCTAGGAATCAGAGTCACAGATTGGTCTTGGCCAAATACAACTCAATCTATAACAAAACGGCTAAACTGACGGTATAAGCGATTATTGTTGTTTCCAGAAGTTTGATGTACAACAAAATAAAAGTCTGACACATCGATATCATACCATACCGTCTGACCCTACAACATTTAGATGTCAAAAAAATTAATAGAAAATTAATTTCTAAGTAAGTAATTACCATGGATTAAACTTATCACTTTATATATCCCAAGATTCTCTTTAACCAATTGAATCATGGTTACCGAACCAATCAATCAACCGATTACTCCACTACCATTAGAGATAATAACACACAGATAAGTCTTCAAATCATTGAAACATAGAAAGTTTTGACGATCGAACTTACATATGAAAATCCAAGCTGTTTTGCAATCTGCAATTAATAATGTCAATTGGTTAATGAGCGTGTCGCTTTAGCGATCTGTGTAACGCTCATGAACTGATTTACAATTAAACAATAAAATCTTTACTTTATTAATCTATTTAGTTTTCTCTTCTATATTTCCATATAGCTTTACAGCATTTATCAAATAAATTTAAGGCATGTGACTATGTGGTCAGATCAGACGCACTAATCGAACTTTCATGACTGACTTTAATTATTATATTAAAAAAAAATACTTTAATTACTATTTTTTTTTCTTGAGAATCTTTAATTACTATATTAAGTTGCAATGAAAATAATAATATAATAATAATATTGATATGCCAACAAACCACGAAGTTAGTGGGCCGGTCTTGGTACTTGAACCCACGAGAGTCATAATGGTAGGTTGAAGAGCCCTTATATGCCAGCCCAAATCATAGTATTGGCCTTTCATTACTTATAAGGGAATTTGTAATGTATAACAAAAATTGATTAATAAAACTGAAAATAATTACATATATATTAAAATTTTGGGTGATTGAACTCCATCAAATTCAATCAATAACTAATGATTGAATTCAATCAGTTGAGCTCAATTACTTAGGCCTCGTTTGATAACCAATTGGTTTCTTGTTTTTGATTTTTCAAATTTAAGCCTATTATCTCTCAAATTTTCTACAATGTGTTTCATCATTCCTATCATTTATCATCTTTCTTTAAGAAAGTAGAAGAATACTAACCAACTTTTAAAAATAAAAACAAAATTTGGAAAGCTACTTTTTTTTGTTTTTAAAAGTTGGTTGGTCTTTCCCTACTTTCTTAAGGAAATATGTATACATGATAGAAAGGATGAAACAAATTGTAGGAAATTTGAGAGAAAATAGGCTTAAATTTGAAAAACCAAAAACAAGAAACCAAATGGTTATCAAACGGGCCCGAAGCTACTCATTTTCTGACTGGAATTGAACTTCTCTCAAACAGTATTGAGTGAAAAAAAAGTGTTATGAGTAAAAAAAATCAGTTTGTATGGAATTAATTGAAAATTTAAGGTAAGTTGGGTAGCTTCTTCAGCAATGTATCTGACTAAATGTGGCCTTCTCCTCTCTTTAACTTTTTCATTCTATCAACAAAATAGTTTTTGTTCGTAGAACGGAAGGATTTAGTCTCTATGGTTTTAAAAGCTAGAGTTTGGTATGATTTTAAAAATTAAAATTTAGTCCTATGGTTTGATAAAATCTAAAAAATAATCTTGTCGTTCATAACTGCCGGCGAATCAAATATGTAAACATTATTTACGTGTCAATAATGACGGTGCAAGTTAAGTGTCTTACTGGACAAAAAGTCATATCATTTACACATGTATAGTTCCATCTACTTAATTTTCTGGCAATTATGAACAATATGAACTACTTTTAGATTTTATCAAACTATATAGACTAAATTTTAGTTTTTAAAATTATATGGACTAAGTTTAAACTTTTTTCAAACCGAACTCAATTCTAACTTTTTTGGAACATGGAGACGAGATTTGTAATTTATCCAAAATTTAATAAAACATTTTAGTTGCATTGTATATTTTTCTCAATAACTCCTTTTCATTCTATTGGCTGCTGCCATCCGTTGTTATTGTTCACCTAATATTGTTGTTCACATTGCCAACAAGAGCTACGCTCAGTGGCATTAGTGAACTCGAACTCCTTTCACCTCCAGTTGTTGTAGAACTAAAATAATTATTATTGTTCACGTGCAGGCATATATCAGTAGCTTTTCCGACAAAGATGGGAAAGTTTGGCAAGGTGGAGGAGGCCGAAATCCACCCCCAGAAGCATCTCATCTTGTTATAACGACCCCAGAAATAGAGTTGCTTAGGCCAAAATCACCAATGAAAAACCAGCAACAAATGCAGCAGCAACAGTCAGCATCCTTAACTGCAGTCACCTCAACGAACCGTAGGCCAACCGGGAACTCCCCGCAAAATCCGACCGGGTTAGACATTTCAAACTCCAATCCTATGACACAGCCACATTGGGGTGGTTCACAAATGGAGGGTTTTAAAGGACGAGAAGGCAACAATATACCTCTAGGGGATAAAGTTTTCGATATGTATGGGTTCGGCGAGCAGCCAAGCGGAGGAGAGTGTGTTGATTTTGAATCTCATAGACAGATTAATACGTTGTGATGTTGTAAATTGTTGGCGCACGAATGTTCTTCGATGTAGCTCCATAAATTTTCCCCATAAAAGAAAAATGTAGAAACATTTTATGTCGTTGCCATTTCCATTATTGCTTCACATTTGTTATATTGTTGTTATTGGGGATTCCATGTGGGAATTCTATAATATGGGTAGCCCTAATCGGTTTTGTTATCGAAAGTGCGAAATTCAGTGCTCATGATAAGTTACTATCTTACACTCTTTTTATTGGTGCAATAGCTCTGTTTAACGATTGGAAGAAGCTCATTGTATGTTTGTTATTGGAAAAAAATGATGATTTTTTTTAATACACATATGTGTGTACTTTGGTTATTCTTATGTTATATTTTGATGTCAAGAAAATTAATTTATAAATAGATGGTCATTCGTAACTTCTTAATTTTTTTCGATCATAAACCAATTATGATGTTTGACTATTTGCCATATAAATTGCGGTGGATTATATATAATTTTGTGTTGAATGATTTTTAAGTGATTAAGAAATGTGTTAGGAGCACTTCCTTTGTTTGGTTTATTTGGTTCAAAAATGTTTGATGAATAATTTTATGTCATTTGAAGTATGAGAAATTATTTTAATTTTCTTTTTTTGGAATGATATATTCTAACTGAACATTTAAAAATTTTGTGTATCAAACTCAAAAAGAAGAGAAACTAAGAAATCTGCAGTAATGGACTTCTAATTTTGATTTATACAAAAAAAAAAAAAAAATATAATCAGGTATAATTAATTTAACTCATTTTTTAATAGAAAATTGATTTACAAATTCTTTTGAGTTTTGTTCTTCAATAAAAAGTAATGGAATTCTACCAAACCTAAGGGGGCGTTTGGATTTGGAGGAGAGGAAGTGAAAGGGGAAGGGGAAGGGGAAGGGGAAGGGGAAGGGGAAGTGAGGTTTGGAGGTATAAAGTACTTGTTTGGAAATCGTAGAAAAGGGAAAGTGAATATGAATTCTTTATTTGAATTTTGGTGTTTGAAGGATGAGAGGTTTATTTTATATTAATTTATTTTGGTAATGATTAAATTATTTATTTTGAATTATTTAATATACATAATGATTGATGCAGTTGTGATTTTTTTCTTTTTTTTTTGAGAAAATGATGCAGTTGTAATTTGAGAAAAATATTGTTGTGACATGTTTTAAAATAGAAAATGTATTATTTATTAGGTTAAATAATATCTAGTTGGTGTGGTAGATATTAAAAAATAATCATTAAACATCTGAATTTTGGAAATTGTAGAAGGGGATGGGAAGATGAATTCTTTGTTTGAATTTTGGAGTTTGTAAGAGGATATATTTATTTTTATTATTATTATTATTATAATCATTAAATAATTCTTTTAAAGAAATCAGTGACATTTTAAATCAATAGGGCCTTTTTATTTCATAACTTTCCATTTTCAAAATAATTCATTAGTCTTTTTGCGTCAGATTTTTAAAGTATATTAATGACAATAAATATTCAATCCAAGTTCATAATACTTTTTGCTCATGCTATGATAAAAATAGATTTAAAATTTTCTTGTTTACTACTACATAAACTATTTACACATTAATTTTCTATCAAGTGAAAACATAATCTTTTTATATTACACAAACATAGTGTTATTAGTGAACTTTAAAACAAATATTCACAATACTATTGAAATATATTGAAACAAGAACCATTACATATATAGTATAATTATATAATTGAATGAAAAAATGTATTCATAAAAAGGAAGAATTATATAAATAAATAAATGTTATATATATTTAATAGAGAAAATAAAATATATGTACTCAGAAGAGTGATATATATATAACGAGAAAGTAAAAAAAAGAAAAGAAAAAAAGAAATGCACACCACCCACATGACATGTATAGAGTTGAGAGTTCCCAAGGTTCCTCTTTTGTTCCTTAGAGGTCGTTTACTTTAAGGTAATCAGGATAACTGGAATCTTCGAATGTCCAGAATCACACATGTTTGGCATCTTAGATGATTATGTTTGTTTTGTAAGAATATTTAGTAATATTTAGATAATTAAATTTATTTTGTAGGAATCATATTGGACATGAAATAAATATACCTAATATTTCAATAATGCCAATACAATATTTATATAAATTTTACTTTAATTTAAAATAATTTTAATTTATATAAAAAAATTGTTTATATTAAAGTTTAATTTCATGCCTATAATGAATTATAAATTCTAAAAAGATAATTATACTTTTTAATGACTTTTATTTATATATAGTTATAATCAAAATAAATAAAATTTTGAAATAAATAGTATCAATTTTGTATTTTTTTTTTTTTTTTTTTTTGTTAATTGTATCCATCTTTGATAAAGTAAAATAAAAAGTTAAATTTCAATTTAGATATTTAATAATAAATTTATTTTTTTAATATGTATATTTTAAAATAGATAAATATAAATGGATATTTTTAAAAAGATTGGCAAAATTGTCAATAGAGGATTCCCTCATCATGAAAAACTTGGAAACCCACCAATCAAGAGAGTATCAAAATCTTGTAGGATGTCCTTCATATGTGAATCTTAGAATGTCCGAAAATGTCACATGTCGGGTATTCTTTTAATTATTACGAAACAAACATGGTAATCCAAATTCCCATGTCATGAGAATCTTAACCTCTGAGCCAACCCCTTAATGTATCATTTGCTCTCCTCAACTCCAACCTCTCCTCTTTATCAATACCATAAAACAAACAGAGGAATGGACTCAAGCCCACCCCATCATCTCCCCAAACCCAAAATCCAAACAAGCAAAGTGTTTTTAAGAATTTATTTTTACGTAAATTTTACTTAACAATTACGATTTTAAAATGGAAATTTGTTATGTATATCAATTTTATGACCCTCTATTAAAATTATAGCACTTTTTTATCAAGAATTTGTTTATATCAAAATTCTGAATGATTGAGCTCAATCAATAACTAATGATTGAACTCAATCAGTTTGTTAAGTAATTGAACTCAGCTGATTGAGTTCAATCACTCATAATTTGGTATATATGCAATTATTTTCAGTTTTGTACTATAGATGCAATTTTTGTTTGTCAATTTTTGTTATACATGAAAATTCCCTTTTTAAAATTGTCAAATATTTTTAATATAGAACCAAAATGTTCGATGGTCGATTGATTTCATATTTAGTGATAAATCAGTTCCACACTGTGAGTTCGATTCAAAAAATTTATATTTAACTTTATCCGTAAAAAGTCATTTTAAAATACTTGGTTGAGAATGGAAATACCAAAATAAGAAAGACTGAAAAAAGAAAGATAAATGGTAGATTTTTTTAAAAAATAATAATGAAATAAAATTTTAGATTCGAAATCAAACCATTTTGAAATAATTTTTCGACATCCAAAATTTTGAAGTTCATATGATATAATTTTTCGACATTCAATTTTTTTAAGGTCAGATGATATATCTCGTGACTGTGTCCAATCCGGACGGCTACAAATAAATACTAAAAAAAATATTATTTTGATCTTTGAAGTTGATTATATTTTGGTCTATAAAATATCGAAAACTGATTGTAAAGACGAAAATAGAACAAGTTGAGGAAACAAAATGAGATGTTACCTATTTTTTATTTGTTGAGCTCAAAATTATTAAATTTCTCTATCACCATAATTACTAGATTTTAATCAAATGGGTAAGTAGTATATTGGTTTCATTGTAACTAATTTTAAAGATGCAAATATAACAAATGTAATGGTTGAGGAAACAAAATGAGATGTTAACTATTAATTTATTTGCTAAGTTTCAAAATTATTAGATTTCTCTATAACCATAATTAGTAGATTTTAATTAAATGGGGCAGTGGTACACTGATTTTATTATTGTTCGATTGTAAACTAATTTAACACCAACATCACGAGTTCGATCCCTACCTGTACTAAAAAAAATATTAGATTTTATATGTATAACAAAAAAGACCAAAAAAAAAAAAAAAAAAAAAGTATAATCAGCAATAGTAGTAGAGAGTAGGTAAATTCCCTATTAAGGTTAATTTTTTTGTATAACGTAATTTTATTTCATTATATATATATTATAGAAGAAACGGTATTTTATTTATTTATAAGCAATATAATAGGATTTATGGACGAGTGATTCATATAAAACCCTAGTGCAAAATTGACCTACTAGTTTCTCTTGCCCGGGTTTAAGCTTTCAAACCGCCAAAACACAACCACCGCCGCACCGGCAGCTCTCCGGCGAAGAAAGCTCTCTTCACGGCGTAGAATTTGCATCGCTCCTAGAATTTGAAGTTCAATTGGATCTTTCTCACTTGCACTCTTCAATGGCGTCATCCATCGCCTCGCAGTTGGCAGCTATCAAATCCTTTGTCCAGGCCGACTCGGAGCCGGCCAAGAGACCGTTCACTCGACCTTCCATTCTTTTTGACCCCAAAGAAGCAGCTGACATTGATATCGATACTGTTTTCGGCATTGCCTTACAAGGTCTGTCTCGAATAAGTTTCTCCCATTCGAATTTGCTTTCTTGGTTATCTTTAATTCGTTTCATGATTTGTGAATTAGACTAATCGCGTTCGGAAGCTTGCGCTACTTGAGCAATTTTTGATTGCTTAACTACTAGGTTTTTATTTTACTATCGGTTAAACTGTCCGCTGGGGTGGTGCTGTGGTCGAAGGCTTGGACTTTGGAGGTGTGCTCACCTCACGGTCCCAACCTTTTACATTAATTTGTAGACACCGTGTCTCTATTCCTTTGATGTCTACAAGTGCATGACGTAGGGACGGGTGTTGTTACTTTGGGTATAGTGGAGGCTCCGATTTTCCGGTTTTAAAGAAAATGTTCTTATTAGTTAAACTGCTTTTTTGATTGATCATCAGGGCTGGAGGTTCTTGTTAGCTTGGATGAACGTTTCAGAAACTACAAGAACAGTTTATTTAGCTATAAAAGTAGAGAGCAGGACAGAGAGTTGTTGGTTGAAGAGGAAAACAAACGTATTAACGCGTCAATTAGTTCGTACCTGAGACTGATTTCCGGGCACTTTCAACAACCTTCTGCTCTTAAGACTTTAGAGTATTTGATTCGAAGATACAAGTGAGTAATCCTTCAATTAATCACCCAAGTGACAGGCTTAGCAAGCCATTTTGACACATTACCTTTCTATCTTAATCGATATTGTCTTACTCTTGTCTTACTCTTTACAAGATAATCATTTATTTTTCTTCAGGATTCACGTGTATAATGTGGAGGACTTGGTTCTTTGCGCCTTGCCGTTCCATGACACTCATGCTTTTGTTCGAATAGTGCAGCTGCTTGTTTTGGGGTTTGAAATTCTCTTCTAGTTTGTTTCAGCTCTGCTACTGCTGACTTCATGAGGTTTTTGATCTTTTTTCCCATCTGTATTGTAGGAATAGTAAATGGAAATTTCTGGAAGGTGTGAAATCGTCGGGTGCCCCACCACCAAGGAAGGTTATAGTGCAACAATGTGTCCGTGATTGTGGTGTTTTGGAAGTTGTATGCAATTATGTGAGTTATTAATATTTTTCTTCATCCATCTAGGATTTTTAGAGTTTATTTTAAGGGTTTTTTTTAAAAATTTTGGTGAATGACCATGTTATTTCTACTCTAGGCTACTCCATCTAAGAACTTCCATCCAGCAAGGCCAGTTGTCAATTTCTGCACTGCAGTTGTTATAGAAGTTTTGGGTACGCTTACGAGTATTGAGCCCAATGTGCTAAACATTGTTCTTTTGTTTGTTAAAACTGGACTTCAGCCTGGCACCAAGGGAATTTCAGATCAGAAGGTTAGTTAGGAAGACATTGTGTTTTCTACAAGCTATTTATTTATTCTTTTTTCTGGTAAAATGTGCGGAGAGTGGAGTATGAGCCTCTAAGATCCAGGCTTAATGTGCTAAAAAAATACTCCCCAATACCCCGCTTACTCACAAAATTTGTCCCTTCGAATTATTGTTAATTGCCAAAGTTATAACTACAAAAATATTGGTAACATTAACCAGTTTAAGCATTAAGTCCTGCTATGAGCCTATGAGGTGTGCTTGTCTTACTCTCAAGAGAACTGATTTTGGTCTTCTTATTGGGTTTCCAAGTATCCACACAGAAAAACTCGGCAATTTGAAGGAGTCTGTTTTCCACTTAAGCTTGAATGAGTGTCCTCAAGTTGGGGTTATGAGGAACATTTAAAGCAATTCAAGTCTCTTCAAAGTACATGCGTTATGGTTGCCTTGCTACTTTAATTTGATGTTTAAAGGAGTATCCGTGTCGAGCAATCTTTTCATTGAATAAATATTGAGTGGGTTTCTAGAATAGGGCAAAGAGCTTTACACAATTCTAGTCAAAACCAAAGTATAAGTACGATCACGACGACATGGTTCATATTTTAGATTCAAAAGTGAGTAGCTTCTCAAACCTTTTGTTCTTGATTTGTTTTAAAAATATTTTTTGCCCAAAATCTGCAAGGTTTAAATTTTGTTAGTCATAATTGTGACATTTACATTTTGTATTTCTTTCTTCTTTGAAATCAAACTCGTTTACAAACTTAATTATTTATTCTTCAATCCCATAGACTACATTAAAACCCTGAACTTAATATTTCAAGTTTTTGTTGGCAATTTGTGATTCTTATCAGCGTTCCTGGTTGATTGATTGCACTTTGTTTCGTTCTTCCATGTTACATCTAAGTTGGTTATTTATATAACTGTACATTGTGCTCCTGTTCCTTCAAATACAGGCTGGTGCTTTGATGATTGTTGGTTTGCTAGCCACCAAAGTCATATTAATACCTAAGCTTGCTAAGAGTTTGATTCGATCTGTCTCTGAGATTGCCAAAGAGGATGCGAGGGAGTCAAGTGATATGCAATCAGTTAGACTCTCACTTATGGCTTTAATAACCCTTGTTCAGGTATTATATTCGTGAAAAGCCGATTGATGGTCTTTTGATTTGCATTGTTCATTCTATGCTGTATTTTATATGGTAGAAGCAACTTTAATATTTTTCTTCGAGATAAGGCCCAACCCATATCAGATGTGACTTGTGAGAATATTTAATACGAGTACCACTTCTCCTCTTAGTGATTTTTTTTTGCCATTTGTGTATCATCAATCCATCATGCAGGATGAATGCATCATGGTCAGAAAAGAGAGGTCCATGCATACACAATTTGTGATAATTAATCTCATTCTTTTTCAACTTAACTCTTTTACAGTTTTTCAACAACTGAAGCCTTTTTTATGAGCTCCGTAGTGCTAGGTCTTTTGACCTACTTTAATCGTATAGTTTTCATTTTATCTTAATGTCAAATCTTATTGTTAGCCTTTTTAATTTTTTAAAACTTGAAATTGATCATTGATTCAATAATCGATTAACGGTTAAAGCAAGTTGATTCAACTTGTTTATGGAAAAAGTTTGCCGAACTATCCTATTGTTTATGAATCATTGTGAACTGATGCTGATTTTTTTTCAATGAATTGACTTAGTAAACCAACTGAAAAAACTTACTGGAGTAATTGAATTGACTAGAATTGACCAATCATGACTAATGTGCATATACTTTGACTTCAGTTTGTTCTGAATTTATCTTTACATGTATTTTTCAGTCTCAATCAGTTGACATATTTCCAAGAAAGGTATTGGACATCTTGATGGAGATTAGGTAATTTCTGTTACTTATAGTTTTGGTTTGTATTTGATGTTTGAATTTTATTTGTCCATTCAATTTTTACTCATAACATTGTCTTTTTCTCATGTATTTTAATGTGAAGGGATTTAGCTGGTATTCTTTTGGAGCTATCCAGGGAGTTCAACATCGATAAATTCCTCTCCATCCTTATGGATTCCTTAGTTGAATATAGGTGGGGCTGAGATTTTCATCTATTAGCATCTGTGTGTTATGGATGATTTAACATCTTGTAATCATCTTGTTATTGTTGTCTGTAGTTTCTCCAGTGACTTGTGTCAACGTGGTTTGATCTCTCTAGTTGAGACTATTTCAATGCGGCATTTAGTGCATAGTATGGTTACCAAGGTTTTAGTTAGCTGCTCTAAATTTTCAGAGAAGAGTAACAATCCAAGCTCTTCTAATCAAGGTATATGTCGAAACTGGATATTCAGTGCCCATTTTACCTGTTTTCTTGTTTTTCAATGTGCATGTTCTTGTTTTTTGTTATTTATTTATACTCTTCGTTGGCTTTTAAATCATGTAGATTTTTGGATAGTGAGGAAAATTCTTCGGTAATAGGATTTGGTTGCAGAATCTATAGAGGAAAAAGGATTCCTCATGAAGATAGAATTTTTCAAAAAGTTTCTTTTATGATGCTTAGTGAAAAATATTATTATTAATTTTGATTAGAAACTATCAAGGAATATATTTATCCCTTAAAGGAGGATAACCGAAGGGCAGGGTAGTGAAAACCCTCTCCTAATAAAGACTATCATAAGAAGAAGATAAGACTATCATAACAAGAAGATAACCACCATATCATGAACAAAGTTACTCGTCCTTTTTTTGTGATTATGATTTTTATTGGATTCTCTTGGATTTGGAGTCCTTTTCAAAAAACAAGAAAAAAAAGAAAATAGACTATTGCTGAAAATACAAACTCCATCAAAGAGAAAAAATTAATAAAGTTACAACGAGAAATTAACATGAATTAATGTAAGTATACCAATTTAAATTTATATTAGACCAACAAAAACGCTCCAACGGTTTGGAAAGAGTGCACCAGAATAGAGCTTTCAGATGCTAAAGTCAAATCAAGCACACCCGTCTAGAAGAGCAATGTGTCATCCGCAAACAATAGATGATTAATGGAACAATCTCCCACTTTGAACCTTCAAATAAGCCTTCAGTCTCAGCCTTAGTCAATAGTCTGCTTAAACAATCCATGATAAGAATTTAAAGGAAGGGAGATAAAGGATCGCCTTGTCTCAGTCCCTCTAGAAGCTCCAAATTATCCTCTAGGTCTTCCATTGTGGTTAGTGAAGTTTGGTCTAGTTCTTGCCAATTATTTTTGTTAGCGAGGTTAACCAAAATCTTTTCTGTGTCCACTGCGAATTCCTGTGAAGCTGGCAATATTCAATCATAATATTTTGTAATTTTCCTCAACTTGTGCTGCTGTTAAGATTTGTGTTTCATTTAGGTACTTGGGCGAAGGAGATTTTATTTGTTGTCAATAAATTCTATCCTTCAGAACTTCATTCTTCTGTTCAGAAGTTCTTTGAGGTATCTTGAGGAGCATTTACGTTTGCTTTGTATTGAACTTTTTATCACCTTTCTTGTTTAAGATGCCTTATTGTTTTGATATGCTTAACAGGATACCAAATTGCAACATAAGATTGGAGGCTCCATGTATGAGATTTTGTGTAATAATTTAGATGGGAATTGTGATATGCAATTGCCAATTTCAGATTCAAAGCTTTTGTTTGCTTTGCATCATCCTAAGGTATAATATTTAGTACTATGTCTCTTTGTTTAAATTGCTTTTTGTGCATGTGTTCCGTTGTTGTTTGCAAATTAAAGGTACATGCAAAATTTTAAGCAAACCACATGAATACTCTTAACTCTAGCATCTTATGGAACATATATTAAGTTCTGTCACTTTCTTTGTGTAGGCTGAGGTTCGTCGTGCAACTCTTTCGAGTTTAAACATGGCTGGATGTGTGAAAGCTAAAACCGATGGTTTAGAGGTAACCTTTTTTGGGATAATTTGTGAGCTAGAATTCTCCTCCCTATTATTAGCATGAGAATGAGAATGAGTCAAACCATAATGATCATCTTTCTAGGATTTAATACCCTACTAGTTCCTTTGGCAACCAAATGTAATAAGTTATATATAGTTTTCCTATGAATTATTATTGTGCTTTAATTTTTACTTCCCAGTTAATGCTTTCTGATTGTTGATCTGGGAATGCTTTGAATATATTTCATTGATGACTGACCATATTCATGTTTTTTTATGATCATATCCTCATGTTAAAATCATTTATTTCTCTTTTTTCTTCTATGATCATATCCTCATGTTTAAATCATTTATTTCTTTTCTTTTTCTTCTGTTTTTTATGAACAGAGTTTAGTGACGGTTCAAGACGCCATATTGAAATTACTTCAGGATGATGACCTTACTGTTGTTCAAAAAGCTATCACTCTTGATGGAATCTCTGACATATTAAGTTCTTCTGATCTTCTTAAAGCATTTAAGGACGTGCTTTTTAGATGTATTGGAATTTTGAAGGCCGGTATGATTGCTACTTTTTGAAAATTTACTTTCTACCTTTTCATTCTGCATCATCGCAAGCCATGCTGGAGAATTTCATATTTTTATTCCTTTGTCTATTAGTTTCTAATTTTTAGAGCTTTTATTTTTATTTTTTTTTAATAATTTTAGAGTTGGGTGTACCATGTCCATGATTTTCTTATCTGTGGCAATTGCCTTGTGCTCTTGCAGGTTTGTCAGCTAATAGTAATCTTGCTGCTGGCATAGCTTTCGAATGTTTGAAGAGCCTGAAAGAATATTTATATGATCAAGTTGATGATATGCAGATGTTTATTTCACTTACGTTTCCTCTACTTTTAGTTTTACCCAAGGTTTATAGCGTTTCTGCCAATAACTTGTTTTCTTAAACTACTTTTAACATATGTTGGATGTAGCTGATCATTTAAACTACTTGGGTTTTATACTTCTTTCTGTGTTTTTTGTGTTAATCACAGACTCAAATATTGAATTTGAAGGCTTTGGAATTGGCCAAGGAAATAAAATGGCCATTTTATCAGAATCTTGCAGGTGTCAACACAGATATGGTTAGTACTGACTATTAGATTAAGCTTGGTTTTTATTTTATAGATAATTCTTCAAAGAGTGTTCTGACTTTGTTCTTTTGAACTATGTGTCGAACTCACTTTGATTGCCTTTTCCTCGACTGTTTCATTTTTTTTATAACTCGGGACTTGAAGCTTTCATGTATCCACTATGAAGAATTGTAAAGAGGTGGGGGTCCTTGGTTGTGCTAGGAGCTGGTCATCGTTGCTCTTGGGTCTCAACTGTCCTCTTTCTGATAGATGGACGTTGGAGTTTATTGATTTCTTTTTCTCCTCTAACCCTAAGTGTAGGGATGCTCATTTTTTTATCCCTTGGCCATCAGAAGGCTTTTCGTGCGTTCCTTCCACGGGTGTCTTGTCAAGGATTTGGGTTTAGTTTTTAACTAGATAGGCACTCCTTGGTAAGATAAATACCTTATACTGAGTTTGGCGGTGAGTCTCCTCCTTCATGGGCCCGCGTGCAACATTTTATGTAGAAGGGCGGATGAGGACTTGGATCTTTTGCTCTGGCATTGTGAGATGATGGAGAGGTTTTGGGTTTGTTCTTTTTCGAGTTTGGTTTCATTTTTGCTAGGTAGGTTCGTTGCAGAGATGTGCTTCTAGAGTGTGCGCCATTTTGTGGGGCTTTGGGGGGGAGGGAAACAGTATAATTTTTAGAGGCATTAAAAGATCTTCCGATGATGCGTGGAGCCTCATCAAATTCTATGTTTCTCTAAAGGCTTCGGTCTCAAAGTTGTTTTTTTGTAATTATTCTTTAGGTTGTATTTCTCTTCATTGGAGACCATTTTCATAAGGTCTTTCGCAATTTTGTTGGCACTTTTTTTGTATTCCTTTTCATTTTAATCTCAATGTAAGTTTGGGTCTTGATTTTAAAATAGTCGAGGTGCACAAAATCTAGCCTAGACTACACTTGGAATATAAAATAAAAGTTGTATTTTTGTAAAAAGTTTGTTAATTCTTATTTTAATTACAGGACTTGCAGCGTGGCAACATTATCACAATAAATATGGACCTTGTCAATAATTTGGCAAAGTCATTCTTGTTACATCCAGAGGAGTATGCACCTCTGCTGATTGAGAGTTGCAAAGCTTATGATTCTTCCAGAGTACTCTTTCTCCTTGTTGTGCTGCAGTCATCTGCCATGCTAAAAGACAGTAGGATCTTTTTCTTTATTCTTTTTCTAAGTACTTTACTTTTCTTTAAGTAAACTGTAGGTTTTACTGATCTTTGCTTTTCTAGTTTTTCTGTTTTAAATTTTTTGTTCATATTGTAAATGTTTTTTTTATCAGTGTGATGTTTCTCGACTTTGATTTTGATTTTTTTTTTCATCTTCCCATTGCAGGCGACACCCAATTTTTGGGCTTCTTTGAAATTCTTTGCCCGGTTTTGAAGATTGAATGGGATGCTTATGAGTCTGCTTATGGTGCTTCTATTGACAATGTATTGTAGTTTTCTTCAATTAATTGATTTATGGAACTGAACTGACTTTTCCTCTTTGAAATACTTAAGTTGTTTGATATGTTGGTTCATTTTGTATTTTGCTATGTTATTGGCAGTTCAAAACAGAAATGTTAGATTGGGACTGCAAAAGATTCCTGGATCAGTTAGTTAAAGAGGATCACAATGAATTGAATGCTTTTGCTCTAATTTGCATATTTTGGAGATTGTTAGATGCATATATATCGTCTGTGAATGCAGATCTGATTCTGGTTGGTGTATCATCATTTCTTTGATAGCTTTGGTTAATTTTATTCAGATGAGCGTTTACAGATGACACTGAGACTAAATTTCTTGCTGCAGGATAAGAAGGAAAAATGGATTTCCATGTTCAGCGATTTGTTTGCGTTCTTCGCTACCTCTCGATTTAAGCATGTCTTCAAGGAACATCTCCATTACCTTGTCAGAAGCTTCAAACTATCTCCAGCTCATTTACTGTCTAAGTTTTTCACTGATGAAGGTGATATTATCTGTTTAGATGGAAACTTGTTTTTTTTATGCTGTAGTGGATGATTGCCCTTGAAAATATTTTTACATCCCATATGTCTCAGAATATAAATTGGAGTTTCAATATCTCAATTTTTTTTTGATATTATATCTCAAAATGTTAATTGTTTATCTGTATAATTCTTGTTTCTATTTCTTGTAATTCTGCTGTCGCATGAGTTTGGGGATCTTTTCTTGGGTGATAATGCAGTTTTTTATATGGCAGATGTGTTATTTTTCATGGTAGGTTTAGGAGTTAGGCGTTAGCAATATAATTTGTAAAGTTTTGTAAATAATTATAAGTATGGAATGGTAATTCTTGTCAGTCTGAGATATAGGTATGAAAATTGTTGGTGGCTAGGGTCTTCACGGTGTATACTTCATTTTCAATTCCCTAGGTGTGTTTTTTTTGTATTAGAAACGATTCCCTAGGTGTTAGTGGAGGCTTTTCTTTTTTGTGGTTGCTGCAAAACTTCTTGTTCTAATGCTCTTGTGCTGGAGAAATGAATGATCTTTAAAATGGGTGGAGTGCCCTTAAAAGATTGGTATTTACTTTTTTTTTTAATTACTTCACATGAATCAAGTTCTGATTTTATATTGAAGTGTTGAGTGCGTACAGTTGATAAAGCATTCCATGTGCTGACAAACTTGCCCTTTTTGCATATTGTTAATGTCAATCCACAATCCTATTTTCTCTCTTTTTGTGGGCTTTCTTTTTGTATGCCTTTCTTATTTTTCATAGAACGCATTTCAAATTAATCGAAATTTTAATTTATATATCCGTGTTAAGTGCATACAAAGCGTCTCATGTGCTGACAATTTGCTCTTTTTGTGGATTGTTCATGTCAATCTACATTTGAGGGCCTATTTTAATTTTGTGCTGGCATGTTGATTTATTACCATTCTTTTTTTTTTTTTTGCTTCAAAGAGTTCCATTTAATTGAATCTTTTGCGAATTTCTATCTGCGTTTGATGTTTGATGGCGTTCTCACTGCTTCAAAACTTCCAGGTGTTCCTTATTCAGTGCAAGTTGAGAGTCTCCACTGTTTTTCTTATCTTTGTTCTCAGTCAGATGAAGGGTTGCACGTTCAACTCTTTACTGAGTTTCCTTCTATACTCATCCCTCTAACCAGTGATGACAAGGTAATCAATCCATAATTTTCTTTTCGTCATATGCTTTTGTTTTTAGTAAGAAACAAAAGATTTCATGAACAAGAAGAAAAATAGAGAGTATGCATCAGCATGCCAACGAATAGTTACAGAAAAGGCTTCTAAGCAGAGCATAAATTATAAACATTTCAGAATTACAAAAAATGTATGGACATATATAAGAAAAATATAACTCGCCAAGATATTCTGACATTAGTGTCAATGCTCTTCATTCTTTTTATAGTATGAGCATTTCACATATTGTGATTCATTCTCATTTTGCTTCAATTTTTTTTTTATTATTATTTTGTAATTACACTCTAGGAGTCATTTTAATTTTTACTAGATTGGACTGGGACCCCTTTTGTTTTTGGCAGTCCCCCCAATTTTTTTTTGGGTTGTTTTCTTTGTTTGCCTTTTGTATCTTTGTTCATTCTAAAAAGATGTTACGAAGTATTGTTTGCTTTTTGTATCTTTGTTCATTCTAAAAGATGTTGCAAAGTATTGCCCAAGGGATACAAAAGATCCTTATCCTGAAAGCCAAAATCATAGTTCGCATTGCGCACTCAAGCCAAGCCTAAATATATACAAGGCATAAAATCAATGAAATCCACAAAAGATCTATAACACCGGACTTAACCACTCCAAACCCAAGGTTTGTTTCACTTTCATGTTTCGGTTTCATTGATGCCATTTGCGATGTACTTTTCCAGGATGCCAGGATTGAGGCCATGCACTGCATTGAAGGGCTGCTTTCATTAGTGGATCGTGCCAACTTTTCTTGCAAGAAAAATGGTTATTCTCTTTATTGTATTACTTTGCAAGCTTGTATTTGCATTTTTATCTTTAATTTACTTAATTCGGTTGATTAAATGGCAGGAAACAATGCTACATGGAATGCCTTTCTAGATAAACTTCTGGGTCTGATGGTTGAGCAAAAAAGACTCATATTGTCTGATATAAACTTTCTTCCTTCCCTTCTAGCATCTTTGCTTGGTTCATCCTCACATAGCTTTTTAGTTCCCCAGAGAATGGAACAGAGGTGTGAATCTAATACGTCACCTTTATTCAATTTCAGTAGAACACAATTTTGTGCATATTGGTTCTTTTGGACAAAATTATACATATGTTATAAGTGGTGTACTACAACTAAACAATATACGCTTTCTGTTCCCTCGGCCCATACAAGTTAACCACCAACTTTCCCTTTTTCTTTTAATGGTGGATGTGCTCTGTAGGATTGTGACTCCTGATTTAGATTGTAGGGTTTTTCGATTTCGGAAAATAATTTACCGTTATCATCTCCAATTTTCCAATGATACTTTTATTTTGGTAGGGGGCCCGTGATTTGTTTGTCAATCATAATAACCCTTTTCTTTCAGGTTTGAAGATTAATAATGGTAAATGTATGGTTGGATTTGAATTGTGATCAGGAGAAGGTAGATAGGTGGGCTGCCAGGGTGAGTTGTGAGGTGGGTAACTTCCACCATTGTACCCAGGTCTCCCCTTTGGGTATTTACCTTAGGTTCTTTTTTGGGGGCCTTCGTAAGAGGCTGTCTTTTGGGAAGAATTTTTTTTTTTCTTTCTAAAGAGGTAGACTTACCCTGAATCTCATTCAGGGTGTTCTCAGTGGTATGCTTACTTATTTTCACTTTCTTTTGAGGATGATTGTCTATTTGTAAGAGCATGGAAGAGCCGATGAGAGATTTTCTTTAGGCAGGGTAAAAAATGAAAAAAAAAACTCATTTGTTTTAGTGATGGGAGGTTTTAAGGATTTGATCTAGGGGGTTTGATTGCGGGTAATCTGAGGTCCCGTAATGAAGTCTTGCAGGCTATGTGGTTCTGAGGGCCCACAATAAAGTCTTGCAGGTTAAGTGGTTACGAGTCATGACATTTGCCCACTTCCTTTTAGTACAAAGTCACTGAGAGCAAGTATGGTTCCTCCCTTTGAATGGGTTTCACGTGTGGATCAAGGCATCTCTAGGAACCCTTACAAATGCATGGTCGATGAGTTTCCTTTTTTTTTTTCCGGTCAGCTTTAGTACAATGGGGTAGGGATAATCCGAGACATCATCCTTTGCTTATATTGGGTTTATGACGTGTTCTATCCAATAAGGAGATTCTGGGTCTTGTTACTTTACTTTATTTGGGATTTTGTTGTGTTCTTGGTTGTTGGGATGTTCGTTGTTGAGTTCTTAATCCAACTCTTGAGTTCCCATTTTTGTCAGTTATGAAAGGTGAAAATTTCGAAAAAGGTTAAGTTTGATCATGGAGGCACTTATTTTCCTCCATTTTGCGAGAAAATGGAGTTGGAGTTTTTGTTGCAAGCTAGTGTTTGTGCCATTTTATGGGGCTGTAGGTAGAGGGAGACGATAGAATCTTTAGAGGGGTGGAGAGTTTGCTAAGTGATGTTTGAGATCTCATTAAATTCTATGTTTCACTTTTGTGAGTTTTTCTTCCCTATTTCCTTTTGTTATTATTAAATTCTATGTTTCACTTTTGTGAGTTTTTCTTCCATATGTCCTTATTATTATTAAATTCTATGTTTCACTTTTGTGAGTTTTTCTTCCCTAGGTCCTTTTGTTATTATGTTTCATTGTTTTCAATGAACGCTTTGTTTATTATATAGGGAAATTGTACTAGATAGTCCAATTTTACAAAATAATTACTGATCTAGACAAATTTGAAAATATTTAGCATTCATAGTCAAATATATAATATAATTAATATTCATCATACTGTATTATGTATTAGTTATTCAGTATAAAAAGTATTACTTTATACCGTATATTTGACTATAATTGTTAATTTTTTTCAAATTTGCCTAATGTTGTAAATATTTTATCAATTTGGTCTATTCCTGCAAAAATCCCTATTATATATATAAAAAAATAACTTGCTAACTTATTTGAAATTCATTTTCAGGTTTGACAAAGCTACAAAAGAAATGATTCTGGCTTTCATTTTGGGTTATGCTTTACAGCTTTCTGATTATGGGAAGGTTTGACCTACTACCTAACCTTTTTCATCATTCAGTACTGGGTTCCATATTTTTCTGGATGATTGCTAAAAAACATTCTACGTAGATTGCAGGATGTTTTTAGTTTTACCTTTTTATTTTCTCAAATTATTTTGATGTCTGAAATTTGAAGACTCGAGTGCCATTGTTTTCCAGCTGAGAATTCTTTCTCTTTTCAAATCAATGGGAAATGCTATTCTGCATGTTAAGGAAGTCGAGACTCTGTTATCTTTTCTTTTGGAGAGACGCAATAGATATCATCTTGCACTTGACAAATCCATTAATAACTTGTCATCAAGTGAAGTTTCCATCTTATGTCTTCTGCTTGAGGTGATTTGATTGATACTCTAGATACTGTATGTTTCTTTTGTATAACTATTGCGCATTAACTAGAAATTTCATGGCCATTTTAGTGTTGTGCTACACCAACTTCTTTTGATTGGCACGTTTCTGAAGATTATTTGTTGAAGGCATTGCAAGTAAGAAACCTTTTAGGACTCGAGTATCAGTTCATTATCTCTGTTTTCTTCTCTTTTTTTTTTAAAAAAAAAACTTCTTCTGGGATTTAAGATTTACTTACTTTAATGTTTGGTTGATCGTTTTACTTCCTAGTTAAATGGTAGCACTCCAAGTGAAGATGCAATTGTACGTCCTTCTTTAGCTATCTTACAAAAGCTGAATGATCAAATATATAGCAGGATGAAGAATGAAATTCAGGTTATCTTCATCTCTCAATCTCGGTTGATATTTAATTGTTGTACAATGTTTCATCTCAACTTACTATATATGGTATAGATTATCGGTCCAACTGTTATCGTTATTGGATTTTCAATCTAGTATTTTGCATTTGATATGCATCTTAGATAGGAAACAAAAACCTAAAAAAAAATGCATCTAGAATCTATCCTTTGTATACAAAAAGCTTGCAAGTTCATGTGATTTATATTTCTCTTTTGTGGCAAACGAGAGTGTGTGCCATTTTGTGGGCTTTGGTGGGAGAGAAATCATAGAATTTTTCGAGGCATCAGAAGATCTAGCGAGGATGTGTGAAGCCTCATCAAATACAATATTTTTCTCTAGGCTTCTGTTTCCAAGTTCTCATGTAATTATTTTCATTTCCTTTTTCTCGATGAAAGCTTGGGTCTTGATGATTAAAATAAAAAATCCTTTTGTATACTAAGGCTACAAAGAAGTTAGCAAGTTATTTTTTTTATAAGAAACCAAAAAAGGACAATAATCCCATTGGAGTTTGAGAAGGTTTTCATTTTTCATTTGGCTAGAAGGGAATCATAGAAACTCAATTATTTAGTTGCATCAACTGCTACCTCTACTATTTCAGCTGCTAAATAAAATTTTCTATATCTTCTTCGATGCAGGAACTTCTATTTTCAAAACTTGTTTTGTTATTCCGAGATGCTGACAATAATGTACAAGCTGTCACCCGAGAAGTTCTGAAGCGCATAAGTGTCAGTTACTGTATATTTTAATTTGTTTTGTCTTTTTGTTATGGCATTAAGCATGATCTATCCTGAAAATTATTATTTTTCCCCTTTTAGGCTACGCTCATTCTATGTTGTTAATTTGAGTTAAAATTACCCGACAGTTAAATTACTAGGTAATATTCTCGTTTGTGTTTTTGGTTCATGGACTTCGGGACATTTTCCATGACTGATAATTAACTTGATATATTTTGCCAGAACTCCGAACCATTTAATATTATGTAAGTTTTACTTCTATTTCTTAAAAAAGAAATCTTTGGTTAAGTCTCAAATCCTACTGAGTAGAAAAAATCATTTATCTTTTCAAGAGATGAGCTTTGTAATAACAACTTTTGATATCATAAAAAACAATTCATCTTTTTTAAGAGATGGGCTTCGTAAAAAAAAACAATTTTTGATATCATAAAGAATAATTCATCTTTTTTAGAGCACAGTGTGCTCCAAGCATCAACTTATTAATAGTAAGATTGCTTTTGTTTATATCTAAAAAAAATGCGAAGTTAGCTCTCTCTTTATCTGTGGTGCCAAATTCTTTTTCTAAGTCCAGGTAAAAGCAGACATATTTAGAATCACGTACTTCAAATTTGCATTCTACAAGTTGTTCATCAATACGAACAGCACAAGAAGCTTATGCTTTTGCTATCCATTTTTTCTCATGATATCTTACTGTATTTCCAAAAATGCACATTAGATGCAAACTCGTGGGACTAGTGTAGGAAATCTAATGTTTCAATTTTAATATTGTAGATTACTACTTCCACCATCAGCCAGATGCTGGGTTACATGTTGCAATGTGAAGCTTTTTGTTGCAGTTTGATCGAAAGGAAGAAGAAAAAGAAATCCATTGAGTGTCATACATCGAACTCGCCCTATGATATGATTTGTAGAAAAGAGAACGCTTTCTCTGTTCTAAGCTCTGTTCTTGATATCTTACTATTGAAGAAAGATATGACTAACAGGTATTTTGTTTTATTTTTTAAATCATATATTGTATTTGTTAGAGTATTTCTGCTTACAGCTATATTTTTTTTTATAAGAAACAAACTCCTATATTTTCTTTTATATCCATGATTGTCCGGGCCAACTTGCGCGCATGATTATTGTCACAGGACATACCCTTGACCCTTAACAAACCCCTATGTTACTGAAATAAGATAACAAAAAGGGGAGATGTGATAATCCAAGCAGGGAAAAGGCTTACATAAAAGACTCGGATTGCTGGGAGAACACCCAATGATGCAATATTTGTTAGTTGTTCCCTCACCATTCATGATTGTGTTGCAGGGAATCCCTTGTAGGGCAATTGTTTATGCTGCTTGGAAAAGTTTTTTCTGAAGATTGGGTTAATGCTGCTCTTGCAAATGATGAGCTGTCAAATCGTGCAGTATCTGGTGTTTCTCATGGCATGTCTGATGCAATAGGCTACATAAGGCATACGATCTTAATAATTCTTGAGGATATTTGTTCATCAGTTGTGACTACGTCCCCATTAAAGGTGGATCTAAATTTTGGCAGTTGATAGTTGTGTAATACTTGCAATTCTGTCATCTCACTTTGTGTTGATGATTTGTGTGTGCTTTTTTGCAGGTTCAGTTAAGAAAAGACATTGATATCAAATTGTTGGTTGATTGTACTCATTTATCAAAGGATGGAGTTACCTGTAACCATGTGTATTCCTTAATTTCCTCTGTTGCAAAATTTATCCCGGAAAAAGTTGTAGAGCATATGCTGGATATTCTTACCCTCATTGGCGAATCTGCTGTCAGACAGGTGATACACATTTGTTCTTGAAACTTTGTTTTATTTAATTAGTAATAAAGTTAGCTTTTGGTTTGGGTTTGAGGGTTTGATGATTTGAGATTTCACTTTAGTTAGTTCCGTTCTTCTATGGTTGTTTTTTGGATAAGAAACAATTTCATTGATTATGAAATTACAAAATATAGGTATAGATTACTATGAGTCAAATGAATG
>JBBMEF010078122.1:7928-32012 GCA_037832685.1 Sicyos baderoa | reverse complement strand
TGTCTACGAGAAGTGATGAATTCGAGTTCTTCATTTTTTATGGTTGATGAACTCAAAAAAGAAAAAATCTAAAATTTAATGAGATTTTTTTTAAGTTACAATAAATGTGAGGATATAAAGATGTTTATCTTTCGATCACAAAGAAAATATTCCATAATAATTATCGATAAATTGTATTTTGACGACCATGGAGATGGTTGCAATATAATCTCATCCTTTGAATTTTTAATTTGGTTAATTTCCCTATTAAGTATATGGAAAAGTTCACACTCGTATAATGGCTTATGAGAATAGGTATTTGTTCCCTATTTAAAAAAAAGAAAAAAGTATATGGAAAAATTCAAATTTTCTTCTAAATTGTAATAATAAATAAAGTGTGTATACTTGGTGTTTCACCTTAAGATTCTCGAAGCACTCCATCGATCTAATTTAGGTTCAAATTTCAATTTTGCTCTTGTTTTCATTTTGCTTTTGTCTCCTAATTTTTTTTCCAACGTAAGTAATTAGTCAATCATGTTAACCTTTTATCATTTACTAAATGTTTAGATCTATATTGAATTCCCAACACAATAATACCTTGACATTTTTTTGTTGGAAAAAATAATACCTTGACTTCATGCATGAGTTTGTTTAATAAATTATGTAGAATGCGTTTGTTTGTGTTATGAAAATGGCAATCACCAATCGATTCGGAGACGCAAAACAGAGAAATGCGAAAACGTAAAAGAGGAGAAAAACAGAAATTAACACAGAGATTTACGTGGTTCACTAACGATGTGTTAGCGGATGTCAAAATACAAATTACAAAGTAATGAACATCAACCAAACGGCTAGGGTTTAATTTTGGCTTATATACGTGCCTTCATCAAACCTTAATTACAGATGCGGAAACTAGTTAGTAAACGCATGCGGAGCAGATGCTGATGCGGTGGAATGCGGAATGCGAAATGCGGACATGCAACGCGGCATGCGTTCACGCGACAGATAGCTCAAATGCGGAATGTATTTTCGTAAGAACATTAATGCGTTCAAGGCATATATGCAACCGTTTGAATGAATCACATTACTTACCTATCTCACCAATTTTGAATTAGATCGAATGTTTAAATTTAATGACTATGATACAATATAATTCTGTGGTTCGCCGTAGGAAGATTAAAAGGGCTAGAGGGGCATAGAGGGGCTAGGGTCCCCAAAATTTTAGGTCGGGTTACTTTTGGTACATAAAAATGGGTCTCACATACATTTTAATAATATTTTTGGATGGCCCCTAAAATGTTAAATTTTATAAGGAGATGTAAATGTAAATTTATCCATATTTTAATATTATTTAGGTCATGTATATGAGATACATTCTTTTTAAATGTTGGATTTTTTTTTTATTAAAATAATTCAAAATTGACCCTTTCAATGAGGAAATTTTCCCATTATTTTTGTGTTAGAACATTAACAAAATACAATTTTTCTTTTCTAAATAAAATATTTGAATTCTTTTTTTTTTTTTTTTTTGAGAAACATGGGTAATACTATTCTAGATTATCACCAAGTAATGAAACAAACACGCTACCAACTCTTTCGATAAAACATATAGAAAAAGTAAGATAATATAAGAGTCTAAATTGATTCATTAATCAATATTTTATTTGTTCGCAATAATAATTAAAACATTACATCTCATCAATTCCATGGTCATGGTTCAAATTCGAAAATCAATATTAAAAAAAAAAATAGCTTTCAAAAGTATTTTTGTTTTTAAATTTTAGTTGACATTTACATATTTTCTTAAAGAAAGATATATATATTATAGGAAAGATGGAATATATTATAGGAAGTTTGAGTAAAAATAAACTTAAATTTCAAAATATCAAAATATCAAAAATAAAAAACCAAATGATTATCAAACTCGGCTTTAAATATGAATTTTGTTCCATTTTTGTCTTAAACTTTCTAATAAACAATTTTAACCTTTAGACTTTCAAGTTTTCTTTTTTTATATTTTTCTCTAAACTTTTAACTGTTAAATTTGAATCTTTATACTTAAAAAATAAAAAATAAAAAAAATAAAAAATGAAAAATGGTCAATAAATTTGAAGTTAATATTAATGAAAGTTGTTATAATGTTAATAATTTTAACGTAAGCAAAGAAAAAGATGTGAACATGTTACTAAAATTTATAGAAAAATACCATTCAAAAAAAAAGTTATAGAAAAATATGATAATTTTTTAAAGAAATATTAACAAAAGAAATTCCACTTTTAAGCTTTATTTATTTTATTTTTTTTTAATTGAAAGATTGGAATTAAACATTTGAAAATCTATGAATTAAAATAGATCCAACTTAAAAGTAGAAAGATTAAAATATAACAAAATTAAAAGTGAAGAGAAAATATGAATATCAAAATAAAACAAAACTCACAATTTATGGATCAAAATAATATTTTAATTTATATTTTTCCATTTACTCCATTAAAATTATTATTATTTTTTTTTTTTTTTTGCCAACTCGAAACAAAATATATGATATAAATAATATGTGTACATCCCCAAAAAAGGGTATATTCTTAAAACACCTAGTTGGCTTAGCACAGGCACATCAACAGCACAGAGCATGCTTCAAAAAGAGTCTCATCAGAACATCAACATGGCCTCTCTCTTTTTTTTCAGAACAATTTCATATCCCTCGCACGTGCCAAGATTCCAAGGCCCTCAAAATGTATGCCTATATTTCCAATTTTATGCTCTAAATACCCTAGTTGAGTTTTAAAATTAAAAAAAGCAAAGAGGATCTTTTTTGTTAATGTTATTGCTTTTGTTTTCCCTCTGTCTCTTCTTCCCCATTACTAAAAAGAAGTTGTAAATCTCTAAATGCTCATATTCTATTTCTAATTTAGCATTCTCCTTTATGTCTATTCTTGGAGATTTGTGTGTGTGATCTCCAAGAGAGGGTAAAAAAAGTTACATTTTGAATGGCCATGTGCTTGCTAAAAGGTTAGCATTATTTTACCCACTTGATTGGGTGTGTTTTAACAAAATCTTGATGAGAAATCACCCAAATAGGAAAAAAAGTTCAATAGGGTTGTCCTAATGATGGGTTGGATGTAAATTCAAAAATCTATATGCTTCTTAATTGCTATTAGATTATCCAAATTTCAACTGCCGATTAATATGGTTTCTCTCATGTATCCATGTTAGGATCTCACAAATGTCCCACATTGGAAAATGGGAGAGTCCAACATCAATATAAAAGAGATATGCGTTACTCCCCTTATTACCAATTAGTTTTGAGGTGGAACCTCATAGTCTCTCACATGGTATCAGGCCCATAAAACCTAAATGGGTATTCGGTCCAATAAAATGAAAAAAAAAATGGAAATAAGGAAATTTGAACTCGTAAATATATATTTTATACATATATAAATCTTCCTATCAAAATTTGAATTATCGAAAATCATTTTTTCCTATAATCTCATTTTCTTGCAATCATTTTTTGTTCTCTCTACAACCACTATTTTATTTTCCTCGTATCTTCTTTTCATTTTCTTCATATTCATAATTAGTTACTTCACCTCAAACATAAGTGATACTTTCTCCATTCACTCCTCCAAACAAAGATAATCATTATTTCACGTAATCATTCTCTCTTGTATTCCCATCTAATTTCCATCGTATTCATAACCATTTCCAATTCTTTTTGTTCCAAATATTCTCTAAAGGATGTTGACATGAGTGACATACTAATAATAAATGAAAGTAGTACGTATATTAACCGTGACATGGGAAATTCTTGGGAATAATTATGGAAAGTGACATACTTTTGCGTTGGTGGACATGGAGATTGTGGTAGATTTTGGCAAACAAAAATATGAGATAATTGAGATTTTGATATGCCATTTGGGTTTGCAAATTGCAAGGCAAGGACAAGTGCATAATTGACAGGCTAGTGCAAGTGGGAAGATCAGAAAGGACTAAGGACTGTGGGGGGAGGGAGCCCTTATGAGGCCTTTTTAGGCACTTTTTGGGTTATCTTTTTTTTCTTCTTTTCTTTGCTTTTTTTGGGTTAATAGTTTGTTAATGGGTTTCTTTCTTTTGGGCCAAATAAAGCCTTGATTAAATTGATTGGTGACCAATGGTGCTGATGGAAAGGATTCTACTGCCCCAAAATAGTGACTGACTCATAAATTTCCTTTTTCCAGCAGAGATTGGATTCTGGTAATATACCTTTTCTAATTTGCCACTATATATATATATAATTGAGTGTTTGAAAACTCTGAATAACAAAAATACCATTTTTAAGAGGGGTTTGGGATAAGGAGAATAAAACATTTATGAGAGCATGTGAATTAAGAGATACTATATAAAGGAGAATAATTATTACGAACAATGATTATTTGTGGTTTGAGTGAATATAATAAGGAATTTTTGCACAAATAAATTAAATTGATAAAATATTTATAACACTATGTAAATTTGAAAAAATTTAGCAACCATAGTCAAATATTCGGTATAAAATAATATTTTTTATATCGATTAACTAATACATAATACAGTATGATGAGTATTATTTAAATTGTATGTTTGACTATAAATGCTAAATATTTTCAAATTTACCTAGATATGTAATTATTTTAGGAGGAAAATCAATTATTTGTGTTTGTGAAAAAGATAATACCATCAGAAAAATAAAAAGTTGTAATTGGAGAGAAAAAAAAAATGGTACTTTTCATTCTCTTCCTTCGACTTGTTTGAATCAAATTTCCATAATATATTTGAAATACCAGTTTAGTTATCTTCACTCTAACTTTTTTTTTAATCAACTTATAATTATAAAATAGTTTGTGATTTTTTAAAATTAAATTAAATTATCATTTGAATTTTGTTTTACTTTAATTTTTATACTTTAAAACCGCTAATTTCAATTATACATATTTAAAATATATTTTTATAAAAATTTTGAGGTTAATTTTCATTGAAATTAGTTTAGTTATAATACTAATAGTAGTTGTAATATAAAACAATGCAATGTAAACACAATTTCTATAAAAAAAATATATATAATAAAAAAACATTATTTCTCAAATTAAATGATAAATTAACTACAACTTTATTATATATACATATTATATGAATTAATTTAAAGTTTTTTCTCAAAAGAAAAACAATTTAAAGTTATATTGAAACTAAATAGACCTAAGAATTGATACTTAAAAGTAAACTAAATATGACATTTTGATATATTTTTTTAAAAAATGAAATAAAAATAGCAATCTGCCAACTGTCTCTTTAGCTGGCAAATAGAGACCTCGTTGTCGCAAAATTTCTTAAGTTAGTTCGAATTTTTTTAAAAAAGTACCCTCTTCTTTTGCTAATGCTTAATAATATATAGAATACATCTGTGTTCTATGTGTTTTGCTTTTAGAAGAAATATTTTTAATTATTTGAAACAAGATTTTTATTGATAATGTTTGAGTGAATCTTACAAAGTTTGTTTGGCTACCAAAGGTAAAATTTCCTTTTCTTTAGTCCTCTATTTAAACTACTAAGTTAATCGTGTTATTACACTTTTGGTTCATATATATTTATATATATATAGTTGACATTCCGTGTATCAAACTATTCATGTAAATTTTACACGTCAAATTTTGTTCTATTGTCAAACTTGAAAAAACCGTTGCTACCATTTCGGTCAATTGAGGGGTTTTATCAAATAAACATGTTATATATTAGGGAAATTATACTGTCCAATTTTACAAAATAATTACAGGTAAATTTGAAAATATTTAGCAACTATAATCAAATATATTAATTATTCAGTATAAAAAATATTACTTTTTACCGTATATTTGATTATGGTTGCGTGTTGTAAATATTTTATCAATATAGTCTATTCTTGCCGAAACTCCTATATATTATTATCTACTTAATTGAATAAATTTTATAAAATTATAATATTGATGTCGTTGAACGGTTGCTCTTTCATTCGTTAAGCTATTTATATATAAACTTCATTATAGTTGGATTTCTCACCCACCATCCTATTGATTGAGAATAAGAAGAAGAAAAAAACACAGTTTTATATTTGAATTATTTTGTCAGTAAGACGTGGCAATCACTCCATGCAACATGAAAATACTGAAGTAGTCGGAAATTGTTGGAAATTAATTATAAACATGATTTTTTTATTTTTAGAAACTTTTTAAACATGCACTGCAAGTTTATATTAATAATGTATTAAAGGTGCCAACAAATAACAAATTTTAATGACATAATGTATAATAATCAGGAAACTATGTAGTTAAATCTCTCCATCACAAACTATTATTAAAATGATTAATAAAAAAATAATGCATAAAAGATAATGAAAAATACATTTTAAAAAATAAAGAAGCCTATTTTTGTGTTGGGCTTATATTGTCAATAGCATTAGGGCAAGCTTGAATATTTCATTGGGCTGGTTATGGCCCATTGACTCACTTTGGTGTAGATAACAATTTAAGACCACTGCCTTCATCTCAACCAATTTCTTGATGTTGTTAAAAACATCTGCATATTATTTTTTGAAATTTTTGTTGTCAAAACATGTCGTCATTTCGCTGGGGCATATCTCACCGTGATTCATCACCCGAGCGATCAACTTGCTCTTGACGTCCACATCAATTCAATACGGTTCGATACTTCATTCCTATAAGCTCGCTCGCAGACGTACACATTGTTTAACGATATTGGTATGTACACACAATTAGTGAAACGTACGTGCGTAATTGAGTTCGCAATATGGGGGTGTATATACTTGTCAGTAGACAACAATTATAAAAAAACAAAGAACGAAATATATGTATAAATCCTAATCGAACTCAACTCGTTAGAGAGGAAGGCGGTGATGAACATAATCATCTGGAGTAGTCGAAGCTTGACGATTTCGACATTATCTTTGAATGGCGATGCTTTCTTTAGGGTTTAGTTTCTAGAGTTTCGAGCTCCTGCTTGGGAGGGTGAGATGGAGAAATTTGCGTTATGGGAGGGTGTTGTAAAAATAGCAATCACACAACGAACAAATTAAATTTGTTTTGATGGATGGTTTGGTTATATGGTTACGATCAACTTCGTCGTTGACGAAGTTAATTAAATGCACTTCGTGTGAAACTATTAACAAAGCGTGCAAGTATACACGTTCGTGTAGCAAGTTTAGTTATTGTAAGTCCAAGTCGAATCCACAAGGAAAAGTTAAACTTATGCTTAAGCTAAATTAAGAGAGTTAGGTAACAGATGTTTTTGAGGTAGAATTGGGATTAAACTAAGTTAAATGAAGATAAAACGAACATTGGAAAATAGTAAGTTTCGTCGGGTGGTTTCGTCATAGACGAAACCTCATAGATTGAAGACGAATATCGTTCGCTACTCTGTTGGCTCTCTCGAGCTCTAAGGGACGGTTCTCTCGAACTCTTGGTTTGGTTCTCTCGAATTCCAACCTTCGTTACTAGCAAAATTACTACAACATATTGTGCTCTTTGGCTCTCTCGAGCTCTTCGTTTGGTTCTCTCGGACTCAAACTCGCTAATTAAACACAGCACCGGACGAACTACACATCAGATCCGAAAACTCTCTCGAGTTCTCACGGTACTCTCTCGAGTCTTCAGCCGGTTCTCTCGAACTCGACTCTAATTTCGCCAGATGTGCTCGTAGGCGAACCTTATTCCTGAGGGTTCGTTATAACCTACGATCTAGGCTTCGTTACTCGCTTCTCTCGAAGTCAAGTAAGAAGAAATGGTTCTCAAATGGAAATGTCATTGATATTCAACTTAGAAGTTTCGTCGTAGGCGAAACTACCCTACTTATCTACTTCCTTCCAACGAACTTACTAGCTACTCATGCATGAAAGTAATAACGAAATGTAACGACAAAGACAATATAAAAGCATGAAAATAACTTCGTTAAAAGCGAATAAAAAGTTCAATACAACGAAAGTAAAGAAAGCAATAAACTAACTACGAAACAACTGTAAATGTCAATTAGCTAAGAACAATGGCGAAAACATAATAAAGACAATAAAACTTAGGCTATGGCGGAAGATCCTCGGATGCGCCTCGGACATTCCTCTCGGACTCGGCCTTGACATCTCTCGGACTCAACAACCCTCAAATGCAGGAAAATGACTTCTTTTATAGCAAGCTTCACGAGCGCGCTAATTTCTCCACCACGATCTCACGTGCGACGGCTAGGATTGAGTCAACATATTTCGGATCCTTGACACGCGTCATTCGACAGAGGTGGTTTCGTTATAGCTTCGTCGTTGACTACGTGTGTCCTCTTCTAAGTTGGCTTTGTTGAAATGATGATAGGAAGTGTTTCGTCTACGACGAAGCGTTACTTCTTCGTGACTGGTTAGACGAGCACTTCGTCTTGGTCTTCCTAAGTTCGCTTTGACGAACTTCCTTTCATAATTGAATTTCACTTTGCTGCGTTTAGTTCGCTGTAGACACTTAGGAAAACATTAAATCCTTCAACATAATATAAATGCACACAATCAATCACTTTTGCTAAAGCCAACCTCCTAAAATGTATCCTACTCAGAAAGCCGTAGGATACTTCGCTTAGGCGAAAGTATACATAACGAAACGAAAGTTTTATCCATTTCCTTAAATATTAGCAAATTCATATACAAATGTATCTTACTTTCCTACTTTAACTCTCACTTTTTGAGAGTTATCAGAGGGTTTGCGTGATCTGACAGGAGAGGTGAAGAGGTGCCGATTTTCACACAATGAATTAATGGTATGAGTTTTTATCTTTTAATTTCAAATATCAAAAATCTCTTTTTTCCTTGATCTACACGCATTGTGATTTTTATATGGTATTTCGTTAAGATTTTCTAAAACAAATCTAGATATTATTTGAAATATAATAATAAGAATGTCAAAACTGTCATTTACATTTTAAATATTAATTTCATATATTTTAGGTTTTCAAAATGTTAGACATCTGTTTACTTTATTTTGAAAAAGTATATTTACCTATTTAACCCTTGAATTTTATAAGTTGGCCCTGATTCTAGGCCGAGCCCATTAAGCCAACATGGGCCTAACTTATAGGTTTTCAACATGGGCCTATAAATGCAATGTCAACAAAAAAAAAAAAAACAAAAAAACAAAATGAACCGATGACCTCATTAGTTATCTTGGTGTTAATTCATTTCCACTGACACACAAAATTTGTGACGAGCCCCTAACTATATGTATATATAAATGATATTATTTAATATAATTTTAAATAAAAACAAAAAGGTAAAGTAAATATTTTTGTGAGTTGCACTTACTCCAATTAATTGACATGTATCATTAGCTTAGAAGTGGATATTTAAATCTCATAACACTTAAATATTTGTTTGAATTAAAAAACAATGAAGAAATATATCATTACAAATTGCATTTAAAATTAACTAGCACATAACTGAACCGATGGTTTTTATTTTTTTTATTTGAAAGTAAATAAAAATGTTATAACGAGTTTCAACCAATGTGAGTTGCTCAGCGACATTAATATAAACTCAATGATGAAGATGTCGTATGTTCGAATCTCCATACTCCCGATTGTTGTAATTTTAAAGAAAAAATTGAAATTAGTCAAACCCAAATATCGTTGAATTATGAAAAAAATAAACTTTTTCATTAAAAAAAAGAAAAAGTAACAAATGGGACTTGTCAAGGAAATTGTTGTGTAAGATTTGTAAGATAAATATAAAGTAAGTAGAAACAGGTCAGTTTGGTCCAAGACTCAGAAGACTGCGACTCCCGTTTCCAATCGTGGCCGGTTTTACGGCACGGTTGCTAATACTATGCCAACGTGGGTCGGACCGCGGAAACTAAACCGAACCGGGTTTACTCAACGCACTTAAAAAATAATAATAATAAGAGCTTTAAATACTTCGACTAAATTGATTCAGTCCCTGAAGTCGAAACCCTACTCCCTGTTCGTCTTCGTCTTCCCGCCCGCGTTTTTTCTCCATCTCAAAACTCATTCCAGCCATGGAGAATTCTTCTCTCGATCAAGAAACCGTCAAGAAAGTGCTCCGTCAGGTCAAATTCGTTCTAAATCTCTCTCTTCAGTTCAAGCTCTAATCGATCTTATTTCAATGTTGTTCATCGCTTTGATTTTTCTTCTGCAGGTCGAGTTCTATTTCAGTGACAGTAATCTTCCGAGGGATGGTTTTCTTAAGAGTACCATCAGCGAAAGCGCCGATGGAAGTATCCTTCACCTTCTCATGATTTGTGTTCTTTTTTTTTTTTGCGTTTTTTCATCTTTGGTTCTGTTTGTTTGATTTGATTTCAAGTTGTATAGCCTTTTTAATCATTTGTTTAGGCCATTTTGTTTTTTGTTTTTGGTTTATTAAATTTAAGCTTATTCTCACTCAAATTTCGTACATTGTGTTTCACCCTTCCTATAATATATCTATATTTTCTAAAGAAAGTACGTGAATACTAACCAATTTTTAAAAACAAAAACAAATTTAAGCTACATTTTTTTGTTTTCAAATTGTGGTTTGGTTTCTATCGATATAGGTGAGTAGTAGACATTCAAGTAAGAGAAAACACATGGAAAAATAGTTGTTATAGGCTTAATTTTCAAAAAACCAAAAACAAAAAACCAAATGGTTATGAAACGGAGCCTTATTTTTTTGTTTTAATTTGGATGAGTGTTCTTTATTAGTGATCATTTTGAAGTTCTTTTGTTGATCTTAACTGGGAAATTACAGTGGTGGATTTGTCTTTAATTTGTACGTTTTCTCGGATGAAAAGCCATCTTCATCTGGATCAGAACGTGAAACCAGAAGAGGTTCCTGAAGAGACTCTAAAGGCTGTTGCTGAAACTCTAAAAAGCTCTTCAGCTATCAAAGTTTCTGAAGATGGTAAATTTTTGAATTTTGTATTTGTTATAGAAAAACCAACATGTTCTCTTAGCCATTACTGCATTTTTGTCTGTTGCATTGCATTGCATATAAATGTTCAGCTTTTAATGTAGTAAATTATTATATTAACTGCTGATGTGGTGGATGATGCAGAATCCTTACATTTGTGCAACTACATTTGAATGTATCGACAGACTTTGTTGTTTAGATTAGCTCCTGCTCTGTCATTTGCTGTTGTTTCCCATTCCAGTTTATGTATTGACTATTGTTATGGAATTTTCAAATCATTCTTAGATTGAGTTGGGATTTGCATGTTCAGGGAAGAAGATTGGCAGAACTACTGAACTTGCGAAGCCCGAGGAGATAATAGAGCAGTTGGATGATAGAACTATTGCTGCATCACCATTTGAATATGATGTCAAGCTTGAAGATGTAGAAGCTTTCTTCGGTCAAATTGCAAAGGTAGATTCTTGTTTTTGACACTCAAGTTAATTTCTATACCGGATTCCACATATCTTTGCTGATATCACTTTACAAGCTAATGTCATCTTTTCATTGTTGGCTTCGGATGGCCTTGGTTAGCTAGGTTTTGTATGTAAGTAAGCTCTTTTAGACAAATTTTTAGTAGCTTTGCTTCTCTTAACAATTTCATAAACACTTGGTTTTAGCGGTTCCTCCATTTTCCTTGATTTTGAATTGATTGTTTCATCATTTTGTTGTGCATAATACATCAAAGACGCCAAATCCTACTCTTTTAGTTTTAGTGTTAATTGGGTTTTTATCAAGAACCTTTGTCGGAGTTCCTTTTTCCCCTCTTTCTATTTATGCATAAAATTTTTTTCCCTCTGATTTTCAGGTTAGCAGTGTGAGGCTGCCCCGTCATGTTTCGGATAAACGGGTAATCTGTGGATCTGCCTTGGTAGAATTTTCTACCGAAGAAGATGCCAAAAAAGTTATGGGGGAAAGCTTACTTTTTGCTGGTGCCAAGTTAGAATTTAAACCAAAGTAAGCATGCACATCTGTATTTGCCTCCATTTTTTCTTCCATAATCGGAATGTGATCTTTCAGGCATATGTGACTTAAAATTGAATTTGAGTGGAAAAGTTAGTCGCAACATTGAATTCATGCATTGTGATTGCGAGAATTATATTGAAGTATAGAAGAAGAGAACCTTATACCCAGAAATCATTGCAACTTAGATTAAGATTAGATTGAAGATTCTACTGATAATTTTTAATGTTGCAAACAATATTCAATAGGATAGGATTTGCATGTTCTTTTACCTTTCCTCTTGTCCCTTTGGAAGGGCTTATTGGTAGTTTTAGGCTGGTTAAATATTTTTAATTGCCAGATTCCAAACTATGTTTTGGATATGGGAAGCATGAACACTGTTTTTAGAAGTGTCTGTGTTGGACATGTGTAGGTCACGGATACTTACATTGATGTATGAAAAGTTACCAAACGCAAAATCCTTTAGAATTACAAAAATCTTTTCTAACGAGACAAAAAAGTAGATAAGTACAAGCTATAGTCCTTTAAGGGAGAAATAGAGTAAATATATTTTCCAATGGGACAAAAGAGTAGATAAGCTACATGCTCCGGACTCTACAATTTACATGTCACTTATTATTATTATTTTTCCAATTTCAGACACATGTAAAACAAGCTGTGGACATGCTTTGGGCACACTTAGCAATTTTTTGAACCGAAAAGGCCTAGCCTATCTAGTTTGAGCAGAAAGGACCACATAATTTTAAATTTTAAACACAAAAGATATTAAAAGAACATGAAGTTCAAAACATGTTTTCTATTTCTTTGTTGCATATATAATGTTAACAGTTTTTTTTTTGTATTTACCCTTGTTTTTATTGAAAACTTGGTAGTTGAATGTCGGATAGTGTATTTTGTGCTACTATTACTACTACTATGGTTAACTAACTTGACATATTATGCTTTTTAGTTGATCGCATTTAGTATTTTTTTTAGATTTTTTTATTAAAACAGAAAAATATATCCCCGATGTGTGTGCTGTGCCTTGCCGTGGCCCTGTCTGGTACTTTATCAATTAGTTTACTTCTATATTTTGAAGAATTAGTTAGTTTAGTTGATATTTAATCTTCTAGGCATGGTTGAAGTGCATCTATATCTTAATAAGTTCTCATGAGGTGCGAGCTTCTAGTTTAAATCTGTCTTTCCTCGAGACTTTTTCCTTTCAACCAAGGATTTATTGGCGGTATGTCTCGTGAAATTAGTCAAGGTGCGCGAAAGTTGGTCTGTACAGGCACATATATCAAATAAAATAAGAACCAAGGATTTATTTGAATTGCGATAATATTCAAACGTCCATTTGTTCTAATTTGTATGCTTGTGATGATTGTAAGCATTGATTTGATATATTCTAAATGACATCATTCTACTACGTCTCTAAAGATTATTTCCATTCCAGGAGGGATTTTGACGAGGAAAGAGCTAAAGAGACGGAAAAGTTTGAAAGTTCACAGTCAAACCGGAAGAATAATCAGTCCTCAGAATTTAAGTATGTTGTATAGGCCTGTAGTAGTAATATCCAGTATTCTTATCCATACACTTCTCTTGTTTACACGATGCTACTCATGATTATTGCAGCTACCCGAAAGGCTTACTGGTCTCCTTTACATTGAAGAAAGTTTCAGCTGGAAGTTCCGCTGAGGAAAATGGATCTCATGATGAAGGATTAGATTCTTCAAAGAATGACTCTGAGAAAACTGAGGAAACAGGGGAAGCAAATGTGGTTAAAGATGAAGAAATTCAGAAGAGTTCTGATGATAAGAAAAATGATTCAGGCAACGAAGGAAAGCCTGATGTGGAAGATCAGTCTATGGAAGATCCAATTGATGAACACGAAGAGGCTGAAGGAAAAAAATCCTCATTTGCATTGTCTATAAACAACAAGAATGTTGTTTCACGCGAGGATTTGAAGGATATTTTTCAGAAGTTTGGATGTGTCAAGGTATTTCATTGATTCTCTTCCTCATAGAAATGCTGTGCTCTTCAGAATGCTTCAAGAATATTTATTTTTAAATTTTGTTCCATACTTTGACTAGCAGTTTATCTTCCTTGCTATTTGTTGGTTCATGGGAAACTGATTTTGCCTGATCAATTTTGTTCTATTTGAATTCGTGCTATTTTGAAATTCTAACCTAAGTGTGTACTGTGGTAGGTATGAACTGTGAGTGAGTGTGTGTTTTTTTATTATATATTTTAAATTTAAATAATCACATTCCATATATTCTTTACTTGTTTGACATTTAAAGACTATTTGGACTTTGATTCATGCTTTTGACATTCATATCACTTTTCTGTTTTCATTTCTCTTATGCTGCTGCTAATGTAAAGATTATTCATTTTGACACCTTCATTTTCCATTTGTTCCCCTCTCTTCTTTGGTTGGGATTGTGAAGTACATTGATTTTAAGATTGGAGAAGAGTCGGGTTATATAAGGTTTGAGGAGCCTGAAGCTGCTCAGAAAGCTCGTGCGGCTGCAGTGCTTGCGGAACAAGGGGGACTGGCTGTGAAGAATTTTATAGCCACTTTAGAACCAGTGTCAGGTGCCATACAAAATTTCACTGTTCTTTAAACATCGAGTATATATATCTTTCCAAATGAAGTAAAAATTGTACAGTAGTGTAACTTTTTTGTTCTCACAGTTAATAATCTCAGTTGCAGCCCTGATTTTATCAACTCAACTTTTTACATTTTGAATATGTTCTTTCCATTCGTTTTTTTTTACTGTCTCATATTTTACTCTTTTGCTTTAAAACAGTACTAAAGATAAAACTTTGATACCGATCAATGTTTTTTTATTTAATGTTGGTGTTCAAAATTTTCTGTCTATGTTGCATTTTTCCTTCTGTCGTTTTATAATCTGCTAAGAATAAACGTTTTGGTAATGCTCCATTGCTTATTCAAAACATTACTGAAGATGAAATCTTCGATGTTGGAGGGAGAAGCGAGCAATGCTTTAAAAGTTAATAACTTTCATCACCTTTGACAAAACTTTTGGATTAGTATTTTTTGTGTGAATAGAATTGGATTAGTATTAATCATCATATTTCATGAAATTGAAATTACTTGTGGTCTCTAGATTGAGTGTTATCCTTTGGACAACTTTGATCTTAGGTGACGCTGAGAAAGATTATTGGAAAGCACTCCGCACCGGTCAAGATAAGCGGCAACGCGATTTTAAGGGCAACCGCGGAAGGTTTGTGTTAAAAACAACGGTTATATTTATTGCTATTTGAAATGGTTACTGAAAACTCATGCTGATTTTTCACTCTTTTCTCCTTCATAATCTTCTATGTTTCTCTGCTACTTTCTATTTCTATAGGGGTGGTAAATTCAATAGAGGTGGAAAGCACGGTCGGGCGAGAGGACACGACAACAACCGAGGTCGCCCGTATAAAGCTCAAAAAGTTTGAGCTGCTTGAAGGATGTAAAACTGTCTTACGGCAAGCTCTGCTACAATTTTGCCGGATTCCTTCGAAAAGATTTTGGAGGGGGAGGAAAGCACTTCGCATCTGGATCTACTGTTTTTATTTTAATTTATTCGTCAGTCTCGTGTTTAGTTTAGGTTGTCTTTTTTATATTTTGAATTCTGATTTCTAAAGTAGTATTTAAATTAAACATATAAAGATAACCAATCCTTCTTTATTTCTTGTTTTTTTTGTTCTTTTCCCACTTCAGAAGTTTCTGAAGATAATGAAAATCAAAGAAAGGCCTGGGAACCCATGGTTCAATCCATGGTTCTATACTCGTTAGAATTCAGTTCGGAATTTTTCGATAACCAAATGTTGTAGGATAACATGAATTGATATGAAAATAGTCTTGTGGACGGTTAGATTTTAAAGGAGTGATAATCTGTGTGAAACAAAATGGTAGTAACTTAGTCTAAATTTGGTAAGAAAATTTTGTAGCTATTAATATAAGTAGGGTTTGTGTCATTACCAGCAATGACATAAATATTACACATTTAATAATTTATTTGGAGTTTTGAGATTTCATAAATATTTCTTAATTTTGATTCGAGATATATTTGAATTACATGTGTGTTCAAAGTTACCCAGGTTCTAAAGTGGGGTTGAATCATCTACCTTCCAAAATTTGGAAGCCATTTTTTTGTAAACGCATGGCGGAAAAATAAAAGTTAAAGCATAGATCTGCAATGTAAAAAATAATAATAATGAGAACAATCATGATTGTAAATTGTAATGGTCAAATTGGACGTGTATAATGGGATAGGGATATAATGGAGGGAGTGAAGCTATTTTTCAATTTCAAAAAAATGAATTTTATATTTTAATTAAAGCTTTGCCTGTTTAATATTATTTATTTTTTTTAAAAAAAGTCAAGCTTTGTACATTACTATCGTATTTTGGTTGTCATTACCTCTCCAATTTCTCTTTCTAAAATTTCAAACAAGTCTTGAAACTGAAAAGAATCAATTTTTTTTTTTTTTTTTTTTTGAGTATTGGTAAGAATTCAAACGTTTCTTATCTTTTTCTTACTTTAATCCAAATATTTATTAAAAAAATGAAAACACATTAAAGGATGAAAAAACAGGCATTGTTTTTTTAAAAAATATTATAGAACATATCTTGGTTTAATCTTGTCTTGTCTTATATATATATATATATATATATATATATATATATATATTTTGTAGTTGTAAAGAACATATCTTGGTTTAATTTAAACTCCTTTAGTATTTGTTAAAAAAAAAAAAAAAACTCCTTTAGTATTTAAAAAATTAGCTATTTACAACTATTTCTCCATTTTTTTTAATAACTTGGGCTAATTCAAATAATGGTCCCAAAATAAAATAAACGCATTTTTTAAAAAACGCTCGTTTTGACAAATTATGTTCATATCTTAAAAGTTCATGAATGTAGACAAAGCTTTTAGATTTTAGGGCAAAATAGATATGCCACCTAACTTCATGCATAACTTAACAAATTTTAACAAAATTAGAGAAGAAATACATTTTATAATTTGAAAATAGAAAAAAGAATAAAAAGAATAAAAAAGAAATGCCCGTTGAACTTGAACTTTTCGAAAAGAACCGGCTGGATTTTAGGTACAAAAATGGGCATTTCCCCTCATAGGCGTTAAAACAACTACGGTTCAGCCATTTCAAAAAAAACTTTTGATTGACTTTAACCCATAGGGTTTGAATCTCTCAGTCCGCCCTCTTCATATTTGAATCTCTCACTTCGCTCTCGCTCGCATCTTCTCATTCCGCTCTCGGATCTGCCTCTGTTCAGGTATTTCTTCATCGCAATTTACAGATTTTCTACTTCTTCGTCTTCGTTTTGTTCTTGCGCAAGCCGAGTACATGAAGTTTCTGTAAGTGTTTTTTTTTTTGTTTCTGTTGAATTGTTAAGTTCGATGTACTTACCGATTTTGAAATCTTTGAAATCCGTACCTGCTATCAATCGGCGATCTGTATCTATCTTCTTCTTTTTTTCGTTTTTTTTCTGATTCAGTTATGATTTAGATGATATTTTGTGTTTGGAAGTGGATTTATGAAGAGTTTCTTGAGTTTAATCTTTAGTTTAGCTCCAATTTGTATCCGTCGGAGCTTTAACGATTTTGAGTTTTTTCTTGGCGGAAATGCGTTTTTGAAACCTAGATTCGAAATTTGAAATTCCTGAGATCTTCGATTGTAATGGTTTAGCGACGGATACAGATATGAAGATTTCATAGTATCTTTTATTTGATTTTCCTTTTAGCAGCGTTTTTTGTTGACTCATGACTGTAGTCACTCCGTTTCAGGAATTGTGTTCTTCGAGTTCCATTGGATCGTCGAATGAAAACTTACTGCCGGCTCTTCTTAGGAAGAGTAGAATAGAATGATTTGGAGGAAATATTTGGAAGGAAATCGCAGTCGATTTGGAGTTGGGCTATGCAGCTTTACCTGCTTGACGAGAAACTATGGAAAGTGATCCAACGGTTTGTACTCCTGTAGATGTTCGAGCTCTTCATAGGTAATCCTTCTGCTGTGTTGAAATCTTCTTTCATTGAGAGGTTTAGGGCCACATTGCTTATCCAAATTTGTGCTTATGATTGATCAACTTCTAGCCGAAGAACCAGTGGACCTACACGGCGTTCCACGAAAGGCCAATGGACAGCTGAAGAGGTAACCTACTATTTCATTTGATTCTTCTAAGTTAAGTGAGATATAGAAAAATATAGATTCATTTTGATTCTGTAAAGCTATTTTCTTTCTAAAGAATTTTCTTCAATCGTTCTAGGTTTTCTTCATATTTCTATCAGTATTCATAGTTAGCTTAGCTATTCATGATCTGTAGTGGATTTTATCTGGTTACTTTTCTTATCAGTATTCAAATTTACATCCTTATGTCTTATTCGGTATTTTATTCGATTAGGATGAAACTTTGCGGAAGGCAGTTGAACGTTTCAAAGGCAAGAACTGGAAGAAAATTGGTAATGATGAAACTATATGTTTTTCTTTTTTACATATACTTTTGCCAACACTTGGAACACTTGTCTTCCTTCTTCATAATTTGTGCATTGTGGGGCTCTCACATTGGTAATATTTAATAACATGTTTAGATTCTTCATCCAACTGCTCCTTTACCAAGTTATGAATAGAGAACTACTGTGGGTTCAGGATGAATAAAGTATTAATTGCTTGTAAGTAGGTCTTTTCAATGAAAAAATATCAGCAGGAATGAGGAAGCTATAAAATATTTGATATAGAATTTTACTCTTACTTAGAACGGATTACTAGGTTCATATCATTAAATGTAACTTTAGCTTGGAGGGATATGAAAAGCGAATATCAGCAAATACACAAATCCACAAGTTCACTTGTTTTCTGCCCCATGAAATTGTTATGATATTTCAATCCTGACAATTGATATTCATTGAACCATCATGAGTTGCTCTAATGATCTAAACAAGTTGAAGAACTAAGAGAGAATAAGTTTAATTCATGCTAGCCACCTTACTTAAAAATTAAATTACTGCAGTTTTCTTGACAACTAAATGCAGTAAGGTAAGATAGTTGTCTCATGAAATTAGTCGAGATACCTGTAAGCTAACCCTGACACTCACCAATATAAAGAAAAAGGGTAATTGATATTCATTGAAATCATTCTTGTTCACGACTGTTTGCATGAACACTTGCTTTCTTTGCTAGTTAACTGCTATCTATTAATCCTCGAAGTTTGATGTCCTATAAGCGAGATGCCTAATCTCAATTTTGGTGTTATGTAGCGGAATGCTTCAAGGATCGAACTGATGTACAATGTCTACATAGGTGGCAGAAAGTTTTGGATCCAGAACTTGTCAAAGGGCCATGGTCCAAGGAGGTTGTCTGTCCATATGACAGTAAACGTGTGAGTTGATGTACAATTTTCTTATATGAACTGATGAGGTATTTTTGGAAACTTTTTTTTACAGGAAGATGAAATTATTGTTGAAATGGTGCAAAAGTATGGACCTAAGAAGTGGTCCACCATAGCACAACACTTACCTGGACGTATTGGTAAGCAATGTAGAGAAAGGTATGATTATTGATTTAGATTAGAAGTTATCTGATGTGGCACCTTTAATCTTTTCACTTCCTGAAGTTAACTCTTGTGGAATGTTTCACTGCTTAACTGTCTTAGGACAGGAGTACTTAATGAGGGAATGGGGATGAGAATAAATAAGGGATATGTTTCCCTTTGTTTGGGTAGAAACCTTGACCTTGGGGTATGTGCATGAGAATAAGCTTTTCCATGCCTCCCTTATATAAGTTATACCCATGAAGAATATACCCTTCCAACCCCTATCCCCCTCTTTTAATACATTTCTTTAATCTGCATGTATTTAAATTTTATTCCATGCGTCGGCTGTACACCTCGACTATTAATTAATTTCTAGATTGATAACTACCATGGATCGAACCCTTCACCTCTTAGTTTCTCAAAACTTTCTTGACCACTAAACCACTCCATTATGATTAGTGCAACTAGCTAGCATAAGTATGTATCATTAACAAAAAATTTGAAGTTCAACCTCCACTCAACATATTATTGTCAAAATAAAAAATAAAAAATAGTATAATTAATTAATTCTAATTATGATTAATTTAGTATGAAGACATTTTTTAAAATATAACTAATAAAACTTGAATAAATATAAGCATTATAAACTTTTAGAAATTTTATATTTAGTTTTGAATTAATTTTAATGGTTTAGTTAATTAATGAAACTTAATCATATCAAATTATTCTAATTAATCTAATAAATTTAATGTTGAGATCACTTGTCATCATAAAAATCTGATATAACTCAAAAGTACATAAAAAAAATTGATAGCATTCTCATACACAACCAAATACCATCATTTTTTTTTTTTTGAAGAAGGCCAAATACCATCATTTTTGTACTAAAAAATACAATCATTTTTTTCCCCAACAATCTTATTCTCAGGTATATGTTATCCATGGGCATCGATGAAACCTTAAACCGAACAGCCCACTAAATTCTTGTTTTTCATGTATAAAAATTTAATGAGTTTTGGTGGCCATTTATTGTTTGAGTCCATGACGTTTGTTTGGTAAAATTATTTCAGTTAAACTTAGCTTTTTAACTAATCAGGTGGCATAATCATCTTAATCCTGCCATAAACAAGGAGGCGTGGACACAGGAAGAGGAGTTAGCACTTATTCGCGCTCATCAGATATATGGAAATAGATGGGCAGAGCTCACAAAGTTCTTGCCTGGCAGGTAAGCAAGTAGATGCTCAGATTTTCAGTATATTTCTTTCATAAAAAGCACTTATGTGTTATGGAATATTGCTCACATACTGCTTGTAATTCCTTATGATGTTCTTAATGTTCATTGATGTTATGACTTGCTTTACAGAGATTCATCATTTTAGATTTATTGTTTCAGCACTGCTAAGATGCTCATTATTTGATTGTCAACAGGACAGACAATGCTATAAAGAATCACTGGAACAGTTCTGTGAAGAAGAAATTGGATTCTTATTTGGCGTCCGGTTTACTCGAACAGTTCCAACCCCTGCATCATGCATTGCAATCATCAAGCCTACCCAATGCTTCATCTTCCAGGGTGCAGAGCAGTATAGACGATAGCAGTCTCAGAGGGATAGAAACAGAAGACATATCTGAAGGTAGTCAAACTTCAGCCATTGTTGCTTGTTCCAATATAGTTCCACGCGCAAAAGAGGAATGCCAATTAGCTGAAGATATTTATTTAAAAGAGGAACAAATCTCAACCCCACATTGTCCGGATCAGTATCAAGCTTCTTTGGATGAAATGCTTAGCGAATTGGGTTGTTATATGAACCCCCCTGACCAAAATGTCTCACAAGATTGCAGAACTTCTTCAACTGGGGATACTAACCAATATAATATGTACGAGTTACCAAATATTTCTTCGCTGGAATCACAGTTTCAAGCAATTGGATCTCAGGAAGTAGAGAATGTTTCGCACCAAACGTCTGCAGGATTGTGTGCCTCTACTGACGAAAATATGGCTAGGGCTTCAGAAAAACATGGACATATGCTGATATCTGATTATGAATGTTGCACGGTTCTGTTTTCAGATGCAATTAACAATGAGGTATTTTCAGAAGAAAACACAACGGAAGCCCCGGACATTAGTGGATATGCACATCCTTTGCACTGCCAATCATCATGCTTTGAAATGCCAGAAAGTAATGGAAACTTGTCGTTGCAATCATATCCTCATTCGAGATCAAATGTTCTTGATGCCTCGTGTTCTCAACCTTTTCTAGCTCCGGTCTTGGTTTCTGCTAATAATGACACTTATGTATATGCTAGTGAAGCAAGTCATTTATTTGCAAGCCTCGAACAAGAGCTTACCGCTAATCGACATGATGGCTTTATCTACACCAATGAATCTGCTGACTCTCCTCCTAAGGACAGTATAAAGAACACAGAACACCAAATGCAGCTGGGTTCAAAGGATCCATTGAAGCTGGTTCCTGTAAATACTTCGAGTTCAGAACCCAAAACTGCACTAAGTTTTCCTTCTTCTAGTGGAAGAGAGACAACTCAGTCGGATCCCCAGGACCTTAGAGCTATTTGTTATGAGCCTCCTCGGTTTCCAAGTTTGGATGTTCCATTCCTTAGCTGCGATCTTGCACCATCTGCCAGCGATATGCAGCAAGAATATAGTCCACTCGGTATCCGTCAACTTATGATGTCTTCAATGAACTGTCTTACTCCATTTAGGCTATGGAATTCACCATCCCGTGATGATAGTCCTGATGCTGTGCTGAAAAGTGCTGCTAAAACTTTCACTAATACTCCATCAATTCTGAAGAAACGCCATAGGGAGTTCTTTTCTCCTCTGTCTGAGAAAAGATGCGACAAAAAGCCGGAGATTGATGTTGGCAATAGTAGAACATTCAATTCTAGCAACTCTGAAGATAAGGAAAATATTAGTCCCACAGAAGAAGTGAGGCAAGAGAAGCAAAGTGATGGTAGTAATATCTTGTGTAGCAAACGTCGAGAGAGAACCATAGATAGTTGCAGTTTCCGGGAGAACAAAAGGCAAGAACTCGATAATGGCGTGGCAACCGAGGGCGTAGATTCTGTTGGCCAAACAGTGAGTTAATTCTTTGTCTTCTACTCGCAATTATTTTCGATCTTGACTTTTAAAATGATCACGAGAGTGACCCTTTATACCTTTCCTTACACAGGTCCACGGACAGCCTTCACGCATCCTTATTGAATGTGACATGAATGACTCCCTCTTGTATTCTACCCAACATGATGGTGTTAGAGCAGATATGCATAGGGATTCAAGTGCGGAAATGACTGAAATTCCGTGCAGAACCTCAACAGCTTTACAAGATCAGTACTTCCCTTCAAAATTATCTGATGGCCAATGTGCACTTGCCAATTGTCCAATTGCTAGTGGAACGAGTCACGAAAGCCATCCTCCGACAGCTACGTCCCTAAACTCGGAGTCCACGACAGCACCCCCTGAGGTTACTGGTGATAATGCCTCGAAGGAGTCCTCTATTGAAACTGTAACCATGTAAGATTTACTTTCCCAACCCATCAGTTTACTATTTGGAAATAGTCCTTACACACAACCCCAGTTACTCCTTCCAAATTTTTCCAAAATTTTTCAACCATGATTTCCACTGTTTTGGAAAATAGTTTTATTTTTTATTTTGAAAACCACGTTTGTAAACTTTACTTCCACTGATAGTTTTCTTTGTTTTATCACCTACTTTTTTTATAAATGTTTTTAAAAATCTAGCCTAATTTTGATCCGTAACCATGTAGTGTTTACTTTTCAAACCCTTCAGTTTAGTATCTTATAGTAAGTGTTATGGAAAGAATCTTTACAACCCAGTTACTGCTGCCAAACTTACCCACAATGTTCAACTATGATTACCACAACAGTTTTGGAAAATAGTTTTGGCCGTGTTTGTTAATTATTTTATTTTTGAAAACCAACGTTCTAAAAACTACTTCCACCTAGCTATAGTTTTCTTGCTTTATCACCTGCTTAAAAATGTTCTAAAAACCTGGTCAAGTTTTTAAAAATAAAGCTTCATTTGATAACCGCTTGATTTTTTTTTTTTTCTTTTCAAAATTAAGCTATAAACAATACACAAGCTCATAAACTTATTTTCTTTTCATCTACCTTTTACAAATGCTTTCAAAATGTAAGCAAGTTTTGAAAACTACTCTTTTAGTTGTATTATAGTTCTGTTACTGTTGATTCCTGGGAGGAGATTCGAACTTATGATTGGTTATTAAAGAAACTCTGATTTCTTTTTTGATTCATTCCAAACATACGAATAAATATAATATACAACCTTGGAATCAGAGCACAAGATTTTCTCCTCTAAAATCTCACCTAACTAACAAGCCTAACAGTTCTAACTCCTACAAAAAGATCCAAATAAACAGAAATAAATATATTTACAAATTACATAACTACCCTAACTTTCAAACAGTTATGGACACACACTTTTGTCATACTGTTTTTGTTGGCTCATTTTACTTGTTGTGTAAAGGGAAAAATAGTACATTATATTGTATTATAAACAATATAATGTAACGTTTCATTCCATTTTAGTTGTGTTACTGTGTAATAGCTTACTAATCTTTTCCTCTTGAGT
>JBBMEF010078038.1:0-10000 GCA_037832685.1 Sicyos baderoa | reverse complement strand
AACCCTGCAAGTGGCATACCCAGTCCGCAGTACTTGGGCGAGAGGGCACAACGTATAGTTGCCCCGCTGGTCGGGAAGGTGACGAGGTTTTACTCGTCCCCGTTCATTAACCCGATCTACATCGAGTTGACATACCCAAGGGACTGTAGCCTTTCGGCAGGAGCGTCTCACAGTGCAAGCCTGCTGTGAGCGTGTAACGGCCCGGGTTCTTGGATCGTCGGATAAGGTTAGTCTTGGCCGTTACGGTCATTCGTTGGATTGATTTATTTAAGAATTCTTGTTTCTCGATTTTAAACTGTGTTTCTTATTTCTTGGAATAGGTGCAAGATTGCTCTTGGGTTTCGTTGTTTAAAAAAATAAGGAAAATTAAATGAAATAAAAGTGTTCGTGGTAGGTTTCGAACTCGCGCCCTAGCGGGGTTGGTTTTGGTTGGAAAAGAAGGTAAATTAAGGTGTAAATTAAAAGTCCTTTGGTGGGTTTTGATAGGGGAATTTTTGAGTGGATTAATTAAAGAATAAAGAAAAGAAAATCAAGAAAGGAGTTTTGGCGTTTTTCCTTTCTCTCCATCACACGCAAGGAGCTCTTCCAGACGGCTTCTCGTTCCACTTCGCATCGCTGCCGGTTTGAATTGCAAGGTAAGCTTCCGATTCTTATTTTTCTTCGTCTCGTTGTTGAGGGGTTGCTTATTGGGGTTTTTCGTTTCTGTCTTCATCGCACCAGCAGTCCCGGTCGATCGCCTTCTACGATTCTTCGGCACGTCGAGCCTTGTCGCAGTCAGCACTCCATCGCAGCAGGCCTGTCTCGTTCGTCGCCCGCCATCGTAGACTGCAGCAGTCGATTTCGCGCGCCTGATTGCAGTCGTTCGCGTTTGTCACTCGCCCAGCACCCAGCCAACGCCAGCGCTCACGCGCGGGCAGCCTTTCACGTCGTCTTCGCTCGAGCCCTCGCACCGAACCCGTTCTTTCGCCAGTGACAGTCGACTCGCGCACGCAGCCGTGAGTCTGCCTGTTGTCGTGTCTTCCGAGTAGCTTTGTTCGTCGATCCTTAGGTGCGTGCACAACTGCTGTTTGGTTAATTTAGGAGCTATTTTCATGTTTTAAGTTGTGTTTGTTGTGTCTTACTAGGTTCTCGTGTGACCTTGACAGCTTAGGAGGTCGCGTTGATCGTTCTAGCTTTTATTCGTTTCCAAGGTAAGGGTTCCTTATCGCGGTTGGTGGACAATTCGTTAGTGCTTTTCAAGTTGTTTGTATGTTTGTGAACCATGCCTATTACTTGTCTGGCTTTAGTGATTGGTTGTATGTATTGTGAACAGCTGCCTGTATGAGTTAGGGTGTAGTTATTTGATGCCATGTTCTCCTGTTTAGATGTAATGTTGTGTTAAGTGCATTTATGTCTGGAAGCATGTTTTACCTTACAATGTTATGACATGAAGATAATACCATGCTAGGCTATAGGAAACGTTCATATGGTTACAAATATTAACTGATGTATGTGATGGTGAACTAGTGATATTTGGAATGCTGTTATTTGTATCTGTTAGATAGGATTTGCAGGAGTCATCATCCGGGTTTGTGGCAGGGACGCGAGACAGTACTCCGTCTCTGACCCGTCGTCGTGGTTTAGCTAACCATGGGACAACCTAGTCCGCAATCTTGGGCAGAGGTGGCCCCAGTTGAGCCTGTAGGGTTGGGAGGATGACGAGGCTTGTCCCGTCCCCGACCGTCGACACGATCTCAGCGTGTCGGCAGGGTCCCAAGATTGCTGCCTTTGAGCAGGACCGATCCATTGGTGCGAGCCTACCTGGACGTATCCTAGCTGCAGGCGTACGGTGGTTAGGGTCGACATCGGTTTCGTGTGAGGTCTCGCACCCCCGTTGTTCAGCGACACCGATCCGAGTCTTAGGGCATGCGTACCTGGACCATGGCAGTTAGCCCTCGACCAAGCTTTTACCAGATCCAGCAGCATGGGGTCCAGTAGCACTTCTCATTACAGCGCTGAGTGGAGAGCTCCCCCGGGATAGTGAGATAGTGTACCCACAGTAGAAAGCCAAGTTAGACTCGCAAGTTCTGAGAGCTCAAGATTCGTTTTGTTGAGGAAGCCTTAAGGTGTAAGTCCGTAAAAAGGCAATTTTATAGGCTAGCAGGAAGTTGTATGTTCTTATGAAACCCGAATGGTTTCTAAGCAGTAAAGTATGAGTTCTTAGTTGAGAAAAGTAAGAAAGTGTTGTTGGCTTGCATACCTTTGACTGATCTTAAGTGTTAACGTATTGTACCCCATTTGGGGATTCTTACTGAGTAAACTAGTTTTGCTCTCCCTTATTATTTGTTGATCCACAGGTAACTTGGAGCAGCGTCGCTGATGGCTGGAGAGGAGTAGAGAGATCATGGAATTCGCTTCTGGACTTGTTTTTATTAACTATTATTTACACTGGGTTGAGAAATGTTTATGTTTGTTTAAAGGAGTTTTCATTGCATGTAGTTGGGCACGGAGCCCTAAGGTTTTATCTGAACTCTATTGTCTGGATTCCTTTGAAGATTTAAATAAACTAGAAATGTTGTTCTGAAATTCTCTGGCCTGCATGTTTTCCTTTGAAACAGGTTGCTTGGAAACAGGGACAAGTTTCTTTGTGTTTAACTGAATGCTGTTTGAAAATTTTAAATTTGATGGTTGTTTTACTTATTCGAATCCATACTAGGTTATGTATGTTTATTTCCGCATGTAAAGTCATGCATGAGCTAAAGACCTAGGTTTAGGACCGTTATTCGGGTCGAGTCTTTACAGTTGGTATTAGAGCCCAGAGTCATAGATTCTGTAGACTTACTTGCTTTTGAAGGTTATTTTCCATGATCCTCCACTCTCCAACAGCTGTCAGGTATGCTCTTTAGTTTACGTTTTTAAGAAGGGTTAAGAATTTGCAGTATGGTTTTTAGAGTATGCTTGTCTAGTTGTTTGTGGCAGAGACGAGCAGGTTCTGACTCGTTGATTACTCTGGATGCAGATCACCAGTATGGCAGCCACCAGAAGAGGGAGAGGGAGAGGAACATCCCAGCCAGCTAGTCAGGGTGTTCGAATAGGTTCGGACACAATAGGGACATCGTCCCAAGGGGAGGCAGATAGCAGGCCTCTTGTGGCACCAGCTTCTGATTCACCTAGCGATGGGGTGGATACTACGGTTCCTCAGGAGACTAATCCTGGGGCAGACTTTGCAGCTTCGATGAGGTCCATGATGGTCAGTTTGCTTAGTGACCAGAGAGCACAGCAGAGGGTTGAGACACAAGCCCAGTTGGAGGCTCAGAGGGAAGAGTCCCGTGCCCAGATGGCCATGCAGAGAACCGAGTCATTAGCTCAGTTGGCCGCTCAGCGAGATGAGGCATAGGCTTAGTTAGCTGCCCAGCGAGAGGAATCTCGGGCTCATATAGATCAGCTGACCCGTATGATCCAGCAGGCAATTCCAGCAATCCCGTACCCCCTGCAGCACCAGTGGCACCAGCAGTGCCCGTAGCCCCAGCAGTACCTGTAGCACCAGCACCTCCCGCTCCTCCAACACCACCGATTCCGCAGGAACCCGTTGTCATTGAGCCCGCGAGGGCAAGGGGTGCTGAGGAATTGGGAAGGTGGCTAAAAGATTTTGTTAAGTGGAGATCTGAGAAGTTTGATGCAAGAGGAGATCCCATGTCAGCAGCTATGTGGATCTCAAACCTAGAGTACACCTTCCTCATCATGGAGTGCCCCGAGGTTTAGAAGCCGAGGTGCGCAGCTCACGTCTTAGCTGGCGCAACCAGCAGGTGGTGGGAAGCCACCCTAAAAGAGAGGCCAGCTGGGTCTCCACTAGTTTGTTGGGAGTTTTTCAAATCAGCTTTCAACACCAAGTACATCAGTGCCGAGGTTAGACAGAAGATGGTTGAACAGTTTTCAAACCTCAAGCAAGAGTCTGATTCAGTGGAAGAGTATGAGCGGAAGTTCTTGGAGTATGGCTATTTTGCTCAGTCATTAATAGCCACACTAGAGTTAAAGATAGGACGGTTCATCGGAGGTTTGAGGCATAGGCTGTCTCAAGATGTGAGAGCCCTTGCCCTAGAGACGTTTACAAAAGCGATCGAGTTGGCTATTATCTATAATGCCAATGATCGACCAGACCAGGCAGTAGCGGCCAAACCAGTTTACAAGGCCCAGTGGATTCAGGCCAAAAGAGAAAGTTTGAGGGCACATTAATCAGTACGAAAACAGTCAGAACCGTTCTGGGAATTTTCAGAAGAAGGACAAGTTCCATGGTCAGGGGAACCATGGTCGTTTTCAGCCTCGCCAGCAGGGCGGTCAGCACCAGACACCTCCTTGTAAGACTTGTGGTAGACTTCACTTTGGGGCTTGTCGTGCCGGTTCAAGGGTCTGTTTCAAGTGTGGTAAAGAGGGGCACCAGGCCCGGGCTTGTGGGCAGACAGTAGGAGCAGCTCAGCCAGCTCAGCAGCAGGTACGCTTATTGTCTTGGACCACTACGCATTTGTCTTGTTTGACTCTGGTTCTACACATTCCTTTGTATCTACTGCCTTCGTTGAGTATGCATGTCTAGCCTTAGAGCCTTTAGGTTATGAGATGTCTATGGCGACTCCTTCGGGAGTTAGCATGTTAGCTAGCTTAAAGGTTAAGGGTGGTTGGATACAGATATCCGACGAGTTCCTAGAGGTTTCACTCATAGTGTTGGCTATGAGTGGGTTCGATGTAATTTTAGACATGGAGTGGTTAGTTGGGAACCACGCAGTAATAGATTGTAGATAGAAAGAGGTAGTGTTTAGGCCTCCAGGGCGGCCTAGTTTAAATTTCGAGGAGTTCAGGGCGGAGTGTGCCCGCCCTTAGTTTCTGGTGAAAGCCCGTCGTTTGATAGCTCGAGGAGGTTGGGGTGTCCTTGCTAAGTTGTCTGGGGAGAGCATCTCCTGGAAGATCGTTGATAGTGTGCCTGTTGTGCAAGAGTTCGTCGATATTTTTCCAGAAGAGTTGTCGGGTTTGCCACCAAAGAGAGAGGTGGACTTTACCATTGAGCTTGAGTCGGGAACCCTTCCTATCTCAAAGGCTCCATACCAGATGGCGCCAGCCGATTTAAAAGAGTTGAAAGAGCAGTTGCAGGAGATGTTAGACCGTGGTTTCATTAGACCAAGTGTGTCCCCGTGGGGAGCACCAGTTCTGTTCGTTAAAAAGAAAGACGGTTCGATGCGCTTGTGCATCGATTACCGAGAGTTGAACAAAGTTACGACCAAGAATAAGTACCCTTTGTCGCGCATAGATGATTTGTTTGACCAACTTTAGGGAGCTTCAGTGTTTTCCAAAATTGATTTGAGATCAGGGTACCATCAGTTAAGGATTTGGGATGCCGACATCCCTAAAACAGCTTTCAGATCGAGGTATGGTCACTATGAGTTCGTGGTCATGTCATTCGGACTGACTAACGCCCCTGCTGTGTTTATGGACATGATGGACAGAGTGTTCATGGCATTCTTGGACCGCTTTGTTATCATGTTCATAGACGATATTTTAATCTATTCTAAGACCAAGGAGGACCATGCTTCACATTTAAGACAGATCCTTACAGCTTTGAGAGAGAACTCGTTGTTTGCTAAGTTCTCGAAGTGCGACTTTTGGCTTGGGGAAGTAGCTTTCCTTGGATACGTTATGTCCAAGGAGGGAGTAGCAGTAGACCCCTCAAAGATAGAGGCAGTGAGTTCGTGGGCCAGGCCCACTTCAGTGTCCAAGATACGCAGTTTCCTTGGTTTGGCAGGCTACTACCGTCGGTTCGTCAAGGGTTTCTCTGCGATAGCAGCACCGTTGACCAAGCTGACCAGAAAAGGGGTTGACTTTGTTTGGGACGAAAAATGTGAGAATAGTTTTGTACAGTTGAAGCGCAGTTTGACTATAGCTCTACTTTTGTCAGTTCCAGAGGGCACCGGTGGTTTTGTAGTTTACAGCGACGCCAGTAAGTTCGGTTTGGGCTGTAACTGATGCAGAATGGCAGAGTTATAGCGTATGCTTCGAGACAGTTGAAGCGCTATGAGTAGAATTACCCAACTCATGACATGGAGTTGGCGGCGGTCGTCTTTGCATTGAAAATTTGGAGGTACTATATGTATGGCGAGAAAATCCAGTTGTTTACCGATCACCAGAGTCTCAAGTACTTCTTCACTCACAAGGAGCTTAACATGAGGCAGAGAAGGTGGTTGGATTTAGTTAAGGATTTTGATCGTGAGATTTTGTACCATCCTGGTAAGGCAAACGTGGTAGCAGATGCCTTGAGTAGGAAAACCTCGCACTCGACCGCGTTGTCGAATCCGAGGAGTTTCATCAGGAAAGACCTAGAGAGAGTCGACATTGCAGTTATGTTGGGAGATGTTACCACCAGGGTAGCTCAGTTGACTATTCAGCCGTCTATCAAACAGAAGATCCTAGACAGTCAGTTGAATGATCCAAATATGAGGAGTTTGTTTGTGAGGTTTCAGGAAGACGGAGATTTTGATTTTGTGGTTTCAGCAGATAGTGGGTTGAGATTCAGGGGCCGCTTGTGTGTTCCGGCAGATGCTGACCTCTGTACCGAGTTATTGACAAAGGCTCACACTTCACCTTTTGCTTGGCATCCAGGGGGTAACAAGATGTACCAGGACCTGAAACAGACCTTTTGGTGGATGAGAATGAAGAAAGACATTGCGCAGTTTGTGAGTAGGTGTCTGACTTGTCAGCAAGTCAAGGCACCCAGACAGAAACCGGCAGGGTTGTTGCAGTCACTTAGTGTACCGCAGTGGAAATGGGAGGAGATCGCCATGGACTTCATTGTGGGTTTTCCAGCGACTCGGCGAGGGTATACTCAGATTTGGATAGTGGTGGACAGGCTGACCAAGTGTGCGCACTTCGTCCCGGTAAAGCAAACTATACCGTGGAGCAGTGGGCACAGTTGTTTTTGGAGCAGATTGTTCGACATCATGGTGTGCCAGTAAAAATCATTTCAGACCGAGACTCTAAGTTTACTTCGAAGTTCTGGATAGCCCTCCAGGCAGGGCTAGGCACCGAGTGCAACTTTAGCACATCCTTTCATCCGCAGACAGATGGACAGGCCGAGCGGGTGAATCAGATTGTTGAGGATATGTTGCGAGCCTGCGTCCTCGACTTTCCAGGTATTTGGGACCGTTACTTGTATTTGATGGAGTTCGCGTACAACAACAGTTACCAGGCGACAATTCAGATGGCGCCGTTTGAGGCTTTGTACGGAAAAAGGTGTAGGTTCCTGGTTTGCTAGGACGAGGTCGGTGATAGGTAGATTTTGGGTCCCGAGTTGCTTCAGTTGACCAATGAGGCAGTGCACAAGATCAAGGTCCGTATGTTGACCGCACAGAGTAGACATAAGAGCTACGCAGATGTCAGGCATTGGAATTTAGAGTTTTAGGTTGGCCAGCATGTTTTCCTGAAGGTGGCACCGATGCGCGGTGTTCTGAGGTTTGGGAAGCGGGGCAAGCTGAGCCCCCGGTTTGTTGGGCCATTTCAGATTCTCGAGAGAGTTGGGGCTGTTGCCTATCGTTTAGCATTGCCTCCGTCATTGTCACCTGTTCATAATGTGTTTCATGTTTCGATACTTCGCCAGTATGTTGCCGACCCATCGCACGTTGTTGATCACGAGCTGTTTCAGTTAAACAAGGATTTGAGTTTTGAGGAAAAGCCGGTTAAGATTTTGGCATTTGAAAGGAAAGTTTTGAGAAACATAGCGATAGATCTTGTAAAGGTAAAGTGGCGCAGTCAGACAGTGGAGGAAGCGACGTGGGAGTTAGAGGGTGAGATGAGGAGGAACTATCCGGAGTTGTTCCAGCCTCAGTGACTCCCGAGGATGGAAGTCTCCCAAGGAGAGAGTATTGTAACGGCCCGGGTTCTTGGATCGTCGGATAAGGTTAGTCTTGGTCGTTACGGTCGTTCGTTGGATTGATTTACTTAAGAATTCTTGTTTCTCGGTTTTAAACTGTATTTCTTGTTTCTTGGAATAGGTGCAAGATTGCTCTTGGGTTTCGTTGTTTAAAAAAAGAAGGAAAATTAAATGAAATAAAAGTGTTCGTGGTAGGTTTCGAACTCGCGCCCTAGCGGGGTTGGTTTCGGTTGGAAAAGAAGGTAAATTAAGGTGTAAATAAAAAGTCCTTTGGTGGGTTTTGATAGGGGGATTTTTTAGTGGATTAATTAAAGAATAAAGAAAAGAAAATCAAGAAAGGAGTTTTGGCGTTTTTCCTTTTCTCCATCGCACGTAAGGAGCTCTTCCAGACGCCTTCTCGTTCCACTTCGCATCACCGCCGGTTTGAATTGCAAGGTAAGCTTCTGATTCTTGTTCTTCTTCGTCTCGTTTTTTAGGGGTTGCTTATTGGGGTTTTTCGTTTCTGTCTTCGCTGCACCAGCAGTCCCAGTCGATCGACTTCAGCGATTCTTCGGCGCGTCGAGCCTTACCGCAGCCAACACTCCATCGCAGCAGGCCCGTCTCATTCGTCGCCAGCCATCGTAGACAGCAGCAGCCGATTTTGGGCGCCCGACTGCAGTCGTTCGCGTTCGTCGCTTGCCCAGCACCCAGCCAACGCCAGCGCTCACGTGCGGGCAGCCTTCCACGCCGTCTTCACTCGAGCCCTCGCACCAGCCCCGTTCTTTCGCCAGCGACAGTCGACTCGTGCGTGCAGCCGCGAGTCTGCCTGTTGTCGTGTCTTCTGAGCAGCTTCGTTCGTCGATCCTTAGGTGCGTGCACAGCTGCTGTTTGGTTAATTTAGGACCTATTTTCATGTTTTAAGTTGTGTTTGTTGGGTCTTACTAGGTTCTCGTGTGACCTTGACAGCTTAGGAGGTCGCGTTGATCGTTCTAGATTTTATTCGTTTCCAAGGTAAGGGTTCCTTATCGCAGTTGGTGGACAATCCGTTAGTGCTTTTCAAGTTGTTTGTATGTTTGTGAACCATGCCTATTACTTGTCTGGCTTTAGTGATTGGTTGTATGTATTGTGAACAGCTGCCTGTATGAGTTAGGGTGTAGTTATTTGATGCCATGTTCTCCTGTTTAGATGTAATGTTGTGTTAAGTGCATTTATGTGTGGAAGCATGTTTTATCTGACAATGTTATGACATGAAGATAGTACCATGCTAGGCTATAGGAACGTTCATATGGTTACAAATATTAACTGCTGTATGTGATGGTGAACCTGTGATATCTGGAATGCTGTTATCTGTATCTCTTAGATAGGATTTGCAGGAGTCATCATTCGGGCTTGTGGCAGGGACGCGAGACAGTACTCCGTCTCTGACCCGTCTTCATGGTTTAGCTAACCATGGGACAGCCTAGTCCGCAATCTTGGGCATAAATGGCCCCAGTTGAGCCTGTATGGTTGGGAGGATGACGAGGCTTGTCCCGTCCCCGACCGTCGACACGATCTCAGCGTGTCGGCAGGGTCCCAAGATTGTCGCATTTGAGTAGGACCGATCCATTGGTGCGAGCCTACCTGGACGTATCCTAGCTGCAGGCGTACGGTGGTTAAGGTCTACATCAGTTTCGTGTGAGGTCTCGCACCCCCATTGTTCGGCGACACCGATCCGAGTCTTAGGACATGCATACCTGGACCAGGGCAGTTAGCCCTCGACCAAGCTTTTACCTCGTTTCAGCAGCATGGGGTCCAGTAGCACTTCTCATTACAACGCTGAGTGGAAAGCTCCCTCGGGATAGTGAGATAGTGTACCCACAGTAGAAAACCAAGTTAGACGGGCAAGTTCTGAGAGCTCGAGATTCATTTTGTTGAGGAAGCCTTAAGGTGTAATGTAACGGCCTGGATTTTCAGAAAAGACGTTTCAGGTGGGTTTGGCCGTTATTCTGGTTATTTGACCCTTGGATGAATTTCGAATTAGTTTGATTTAAGTATTTGTGTTTGGTTGGTGACAAGTTTCGTCTCGGTTAATTTATAGTTGTTTAGGCCGTTGTGTTTCAAGAGTCGGAAGCTTTTATTAGTGAGTTTTGTGGA
>JBBMEF010078027.1:0-10000 GCA_037832685.1 Sicyos baderoa | reverse complement strand
ACACTACAAGAAAAACTATCAAGGGCGACGAAATTTTCGCCGACGGTTTTCATAACGTCGCCGTAAATTACCTATTCCGACGTTTTATTTTAACGTCGCATTTAAAAATCTACGCCGACGATTTTATAAAACCGTCGCCGAAATATATTTATGGCGACGATATCAAACCGACGTCGTAGCGTAAGGGGACGGTTTTGGATTAACGCGGACAGTTTGTGATAAAACCGTCGCCATAGATGTTTTAAAAAAAAAAAAAAAAAAACAAAAGCCCTAACTTTCTTCTTGTCACACGCAAAAACAAATCCCGTTCCAAACCCCAACCCGCAGAGACGCCGCTCCGCCACCGACGCTCCGCCTCCGTCTCCCCTACTTTCCGATCCGCCACCGACGCCGACGCCGTGTGGGAGCGCTTTCTCCCGCCTGAGTACGACGCTTTCTCCCGCTCCACCTCCGTCTCCCCTATTTCCATCTTGGCCGCCTCAAGGTGTCAGTTCCATTACAAATCCCCCACTCTCTCCGCCCCTCAACTTTTCGGAATCTTAAGCTTCCTGGAAGAACAACAATTACAGGTTTCTCTCTCAGATCTTACCTCCTTTTTACGATTTCGGCCGTCTCAATTATCGCCCCCTTTTTTCTCTGTTTCTGATTTTTTTTTAAAGTGCGATTACACATCAAAAGAGTTTTTTCTGTGTATCTGCGTATGGGGGAGGTGAGATTCTGTGGGAATGAAAGATGCGAACTCCCCCAAGTTGATGAGCAAGTGGGCAATATTATTATATAATTTAATTTAATTTGAACTTAATTTGGACTTTAGGGGGCTTAGAACTTAATTGGGACTGTATTGAATTCTAGCGTTGTTCTCATTGATGCATATTCTTGATTAATCCAGTTATTAATTTTGAACTGGAGATCCAATTTGGTGAAATGTTCGTCCAGATTTTGCTCCATCTTCTCAGTATTTTTTGTGATTTTTTAGCAGATGATGTGCAGACTTTACTCATTTCTTTTAAAGTATGCTTATAGAATGATTAAATTAAGTCTTAATGATTAATGATTTATATCAATGCCTTTATTTGACCCAAGTCATTTCTATTTCATTCATCATCTTTGATAATAGTTAGATTGATAGCCACAATGTCTACGCACAATAAATCTAGCAAATTGTACCATTCAAAAAGAGCATTGAGCCTAATCATGTGTGGGTAGAATATGATTGTGTTATGGGCTGTAATCAATTACACACATATTCACTCACTCACTCACACCTGAAAGAGTGTCATATTTTTTAATTCTTCTGTACTTGTACTATTATAATAAAGAAGTTAAGAAAAGTTTTTGTTTTCATGTAGCTGCTTGATTGGTTTAATATAGAATTGAACAGCTATGTTAGAAGTTGGCTTTTGAGCCTAATGTGTAAAATGGGCAAGTTTTTTGTGTAAATAGTTGAGGTGCGCACAAATTGACATGGACACTCACGAATATTAAAAATAAAGTTTGAAATCTACTTTGTTATGTCTGAAATTTCACTCTCATTTTGACTAGTCTTTATACTTCTAACAATGGCTATTATGATTTGAGTAAATGATGTTTTCATAATTCTTATATCTTGTCATAACAATGGCTATTATCGTATAAACTTCTCGTGGCGCTGCCATGTATAGTCTTATTCAATGGTGTCATTGCGTGTAGCTTTTTACTGCAATTCGCGGGCAAGGTGCTTTTCTCAATGGAAAGTCCATAAAAGGTGAGTTTTTGTGATCCTTTAGATTCTAAATTTGTTAGTCAAGAAACTAAGCATGGTTAATTTTTCCACATCACTTATCTTAAAGTTAAGCTCTTGTATTTACTTTATCTGAAATGAATTTCTACATTATGCAGTATCCTTCCAAGATGAACTTATCAAATCCTTGCTGGCAACTGAGGTAAAAGTTACTCACATAAATGGCTGGAAAAGAGTAAAAAAGCAAAAGAGAGTCGAGCGGCGCTCCAATACAACCACCGAGCAGGCAATAAGTCGTTCTTGTACTATAATGAGAAGGTCGGTAATAATCTTGTCCATAGTATTACTAAATGAGTTTAGAGCATATTCTTTTTCTTGAAGGATTGTAATGAATATGTTTTTTAAATTATAGAAAAGGAAAGAAACGAGTACTCAACTAGGCGCGGTGAAACTGTGGCATGTAGAGCGATACAAGAAAATTTCAACAAGTATGTAGAGCAACAAGAGGAGAAAGATCGGGCCCGAGAGGCAAGAGAAAGGGAGAGAGAAGAGAGAGAATTGGCAAGAGAAAGGGCGCAAGAAGAGAAAGATAGAGCGCGAGAGCAAGAAATGAAAGCTGTGCAAAAATTGGTGGAAGCTATCTTTATTTATATGAACCTAAATGAATGAATTATGAAGTCTTTATTCTAGTCTTTATTTTGAAAACTTTCTTAATTTTATAAAAACTTTACTATGTTTAGATTTTATATTTATATGAATCTAAATGAATGAATTATGAAGTTTTTGATTTTATATGTAATGGTATCTCGAACAAAAAAAAAAAAGATTCATAAAAAAAAAAGAATCAAAATGAGTTTTATACCGTCGGCCTAGATAACTTATCTCGACGGTTTTATAACGTCGGCCTAGATAACTTATCTCGACGATTTTATACCGTCGGCCTAGATATTTTACACCGACGGTTTAAAAACCGTCGGCATATAAAATCTACCCCGACGGTAAAAAAACCGTCGACGTAGGTGTTTTATCCCGACGGTTTTTAGAAATCGTCGGCGAACACAAGACCGACGCCGTATACCCGACGTTTTGGTCGACGAAAAAAAAACCGTCGGCGTAGCTTATTCCGACGGTATATGCGTTTTCGCCGACGTTTTAAACCGTCGCCGTAGACACTTTCTGTTGTAGTGTTAACTTCAAAATTTTCAATTATTTTATATACATAGAGAGAGACCTTTGAGTTTTAAGATTGTGTATCAATCGTTGTATACTTTAAATATCATTTCTTGTTATCAACTTCAAATTTTTATTTTATTTAACCACTATTATGTTAACATGACATATTACTAATTATCTGGAAGACAAGCTATTTTTTTTTAGTATAAGTTGGGAAAGAGTGAGATAACAAACTCTGATATTATTGTTCTCAAATAAACGAGAGTCAAATACTGACGAGATCGAACCTGTGACAATGATATTGAACTGGATTACAACCAAATAATGAAATCATCATATTACCGTTCATTTTGGTACTTAAGTTGATTGAACTTAGTCATACTAAAGATTATCCGACCGAACCACCTATACATATACATAGACTAGACATTTAGTGCGAGGGGCGGCCAAAATGTCTAGGATGTGAACTTGTAACGACCAAACCATCTTGTGATAGGGTTTTAATGTGAGTGAAATTAAAAGTTAACACTTTCCTTATAGATGCTTAATATTGTATTCAAATCATGAGTTGGGTGCCTAAAATGAAAGGGAAAAGTTAATAATGAGAGGGAGATGGAAGAAGAGAGGAGGTTGAAGAAACAATAAATGAGGTGAGATTGAATATATATATATATATATATATATATATATATATATATATAAAAAAAAAAAAAGGAATTTGCATGTATATCAATAAGGCAAAAAAATTGAATAAATAGCAACTTTTTAAAAATATTTGCAAATATAGCAAAATCAGATTTATAGACTCCATCAATAGTGTATGATAGACTCCACCAATAGACTCCATCAATAGTGTTTGATAGACCTTATCAATAGTGTTTGATAGACCTCATCAATAGTATTCGATAGATTCCATCAATAATTTCTGATAGACTTTATCAAAAAAAAAGTTATTATATTTGCAATATTTTTAAAAAGTTACTATAATTCTAATATAGAGTAAGAAATTTGCTATACAGTACAAATTCTCTATATATATATATAGGTTTGCTTTGAATACATATATATCTGTGGAAAAATTCCTTAAATACATATAATAACTCCAACTTCCACAATTGGGGTTGCTCAATGAACTTATTGTTTTCATAACTCTCAACACCCACTTGCCCTCTAACTTTACTCTCTCTCTTTCAAACTATAACACTTTATATGACCTCTCTCTTTATAATTTAATTTAATCTAAATATCTTCTTCCATAATTTTCTATCGATCGGTTAGAGAGTTCAAACACACTACTCGATCTTATCTTAATTTTTTTTTAATAAATAAAATATGGTATATTCATGATCATATGCTAAATTTGTAAGAAAATTACAAGAAAACATATGCTAATTTATGGCTATATAATGATCTATTAAGTAGTTTACAAAAACCTTTGATCTAAAACGTGAAGAGACAGCAAAAACAAAATTATATCTTGAATCAATAAATTTGACCGAAGTACTTAATTAAATATCCATTCATCGTATTAAAATTCGTCTAAGTAAAATTAATTAATAAGTAATTAGTGTATATTTTTTAATTAAAAAATCCTAGGTTAATAATAAGACAACTCTAACTGAGTTTCTACATTAGTATGATATTACGATAATTGTGATCACTTGTATATCGAATCGAACCTATGACATTGGTGTTGAAATTAAAAAGAGATGTGACGTCACTAAACCATTTGATATGTGCTCATATTTTTTTAATTTCTTTTAACAATTGGGTTGAGTTATTTCTTCCAATGGAGGCCTATATATCAACCAGGGTTTTTTTTTTTTTTTCCTTTTTTCTTTTTAATGTCTCTAGCAGGTCCTTAAAATAACAATTTATGAAGTATTTAATAGATTTTTAAATATTCAATTTTAAAATCTCTAAATCTATAAACTCACTTAAGAATATGAAATTAAGTTGTTAAACTTTTAATTTTGTGTCAATAAAGTGTCCTGTTGAACCTTTAAAATAGATATTGTTGAACTTTCAATCATATTGTGGTAACATATAAAATTACATTTTTTGTGGTATACAATCATATTGTATTCTCAACATTGTGCATAGGGTTTATTTTTCTAAAAAAATAATAATAATAAATATTTAACAGGACCTGCTAAAGACCTATAAATACAAAATTCTCAATACTGTTTTTTGAGTACAAAATTGAGGGAAAAGAACCACAAAAACCGAGAGTACTACTACTCTCAAATCAATAAAAATTAAATACCAATTTTTGGAATTGAACTCCGGACAATAATATTGAATTAAATTACAAACAAACAATGAAATCAACTCACATGCTTATTGCACACAAAATCAAATTATAAACTCATTTATTTATCTAAAAAGCATAAATTTGAAAGTTCATTAACTCATTCGGCACAAACTTAGAAAGTGAATGAACTTAAACTTTATAATTGATTAATTCTTTAATTGGCAATGTAACTTTTTCCATGGTTTCATTAATCAAATTTTGACCATAGCTTAAAAGGGAAATGAAAGCTTCCGAAAGATTATTGTGTGTAATCTTCCTTCTAGTCGATACATTTATTTACTACTGATGTTTCATTGTTAGGTGATAATTCAATTCGTGGTCTCCTCCCCCAATTTTACTTAAATGTTTTTAAACAAACTTAAAGTAAATACCAAGCTTCTTCTTCATATTACCATGTAATTAACCAATTATTTTTCTCATTTCTTCCCATAATAATGTTTTCTCCAACTGCACTTCATAGGCCCCAAATTGTCCACTCTTTTAGGAACACTAAACTGCATTATTGTTTAATATAATGTTTTGGAACCAACAAGAAGCAGTTGCCTTCATTCTTCATCTCCAAAAGTATAGGCAGTAGACAGACAATAAATTCAATTAGGTTAATATATATATATATATATATATATATAAAATTTGTTGTGTATACCAACTTTATGACTCTCCTTAAAATTATAGTACATTTTGTCAAAAAAAAATTTATACAAAAATTCTGAGTGATTAAACTCAATCAATTTGTTAAGTGATTGAGCTCAACTAATTGAGTTCAATCAATAACGAGCGATTGAACTCAATCACACTTAATCACTTGATTAGTTTCAATTTTTTAGTATATGTACAATTATTTTCAATTTTGTGCTATACATGCAATTTTTTAGTCAATTTTTGTTATATATGAAAAATCCCCATATATAAATATATTTTTTTTTTTTTTTTTTTTTTTTGAGAAAAAGTTTATATATAGTTGTGATTCATCAAAGCTTGCAATTACTTTTTACCTTAAAAAAACTAGGTGGGTATATGAGCAAATATAAAGGAATTGAAATTCTTTGCCAACTTGAATGGAAGAACACATGTGTACATTGATTAATAATTAAGTGGGAAAGTTTTCTTTTAATTTATTTCGGATGTCATGTTTAAAAAGTTTTTGAAACAAATCGAGCGTTCTTGCATAGATATACTCATTCATGTCTTAAATTACATTTTATTAATAAAAGTAGAGAAAATATCGAAAGAGTTAGTACCGAGTAATTTCATTGTTTGATGGTATTATAATATAACATCATGTCTAAGGGTTCGATAATGAAAATCGATATTTTATTCTCGTATTATTAAAAATAATTCTTCAATGACCTCGAACAAACTGGTTGGTAGGTTAAGTGTGCGATTTGCAGTTTAATTCTTCATGCAAAGGTTGGTATAAAAAAAATAAAAATTTAAGGCACTTGTTATGAAAACGGCAATCACCAATCGATTCGGAGATGTAAAACAGAGAAATACGAAAACGTAAAAGGAGAGAATATCAGAAATCAACACAGAGATTTACGTGGTTCATTAACGTTGTGTTAGCTAATCCACAGGCGGGGGAGGAGAACAGTTTAATCAGAGAAGAGCGACGGATTACAAAATACAGAGTTTACACAAAGAAAACGAATGAAAGTCATAATCGGCTAGGGTTTAATTTCGGGCTTATATATACGCCCTCATTAAACCCTAATTACATATGCGTATGAACTTAAATGCGGATGCGGAAACACAAATGCGAGTGCGGATGTGGAAAGGCACTCGCGCATAGGAATGCGTTCACGCTGCATAATGCAGAAATACTAAATACGTTTCACGGTCCGCGAGACTCCTTACTAGTAATCGTAGAAGCATCAATGCATTCAAGGCATATATGCGACAACACCAAATTTACTTAGCTTCTGTTAAGCACTATTTTTGCCACAGATGTTGACTGAATATTAATTAAAAGTTTAACATATAGTTTGTTTGTTCAGTATACTGGGTTTTAACTTTCAAAATCATTAAATCCATCAAATATTTTCGGTCGCTATATATATTTCAACCGAACTGCCAAACAAATCTATTCAACCCGGACTATTGTTTTATATTGAAAAGTCTTTAAAGCATTTATACGATAGCTAATACGATACCATAGCCCCATTGTAAATAGATATTTGATCACGGGATAAAATAAAATTGAGATCTAATTTAAGATGGATGAAACTTAAAAGATATATCATTTTGAAGAGGTGTATAAGGATCTCACTATCGTCTCAAATTATAAAAGTCGAAATTTTTCAAAATATTTACGAGATAAGTGAATTGTTTCTCTCATAAGCATTTAATTTTGAAATAGATGTCCACACTATCCTTCGGTTTTGTCGGATTTTCCTTACAACTCTATCAGATAGGAGAGAAAATTGAATATGAAGGAAGTTTAGATGCATTCATTTAATTGAGCTTTGAATTCATCGATCATAACTTAAATGCAGAATTTAAGGATTGATATTGAAATTACGAAACGCTCTTCCTTTCTTCAATGTCACTCCACCGGCTTTCTTAATTTGTTCAATGCTCTCAACCCACCTCTATCACTCAATTTTCTTTCATATAAATTTTCACCAAACAATATAGTTCGAACTCTTAAATCTCCCGACTAAAAAATTATAAGTTCGAATCCACCTCTTTATTCACGTACACATAGCTAAAATATAAACATATGACCACCAAATTTAATACCAACAAACAACCATACCATTCATTTCCCTATCTTCATGTCAGTACGACAATATCACTCTAGACACAAATGACATGATCGAGCTACACGCACAGCATGTTTTATTGCTCGACGTGAAGTTCGAGGTCGTTCATGTTTCTCATTAACATTAATAAACCAATCAAGAGTCTGTTTAGTGGTTAAGGAGAGTTTTGAAGATTTTAGGTTGGTTGCTTATTTAGAAAATAATTTCATAGGAGATTCTTTGACGTTCAAAGAATAATTTAGATGTGCATAAATTAATCAAACACTCACGAATATAATAATAAAATAGATTTAGAGATAGTGAATAATAAAGAGTATTTGTGTTCAAAAGTTTTTTTTTTTTTAGTACAAATTGAGGAAGGGGGATTACAAATATCAATTCTTTCAGGATTAGAATCCGTGACGGTGAACTGGTTTACAAACAAACAATAAAATCATTGCACACTAATCACGTTTCAGTAGTTTTTTTTTTTTTTTGTTAGATAAAAGGGATATAAATAACTACGAAAAAATATAATTATTTATCAGTAATTACCAAGGTTTTTTCTTTTTTTTTTTGGTAATTACCGAGGTTAAGAAAGTGCTTGTTTGCAATAATAGGATTATAAGTATTGGGGTGAAAGATTGAGTTAACCGCTTTATTTAGAGGGGAATTTGTATGTATATCAAAAAAATTGCATAAATAGCAAAATAATGAAAATAATGAAAATATTTACAAATATAGCAAAATTAGATTTATTGACCTTATCAATCGACTCCATCAACAATGTCGGAAAGACTCCATCAATAATGTTAAAATAGTTATTATATTTACAAATATTTTTAAAAAGTTGCTAATTTTAATGTAGAGTAGAAAATTTGTTATAGAGTGCAAATTCCCTTATTATTAATCCATTAATTATCAAATATGAATATTTGATTATCTCAACAAAAAAAAAAAAAAAAACATATTTTAAAATTAATTCTGTTATTTAATAATTTAATATATTATTTTAGTTCATAAACAATTTATTTGAATCATACCTCCATTTCTTCTGACATTAATTACTATGTATATCTAAATACATATATTCAACTCCACACATTAATTATTATTTTATTTTGTTTTTTGAAACTTCTTACATTAATTATGATACATATCCAAATACAGATATTTATTAATTCTAGATTTTAATACTATTAAATTTACATACCTATAAAACAATATTGGTAATTAAATGGTTTTGATGATATGTGGGTTAATAAATTGTCAGCTGATATTATAAATAGGGAAGTTGGAGAACAGAGGGTAGGTTTCATAGTTTTTATATTTGGCAGAGATTATAAATAGGGAAATTGCATCAGCTTCCCTTTTTTTTTTTTTTTTTTAATTCTCTCTATTTTTTTTTTTTTTTAATTCTTCTTTTATACTGTCTACATATATTATTTATTTCCATGCAATTTTTCTCTCACAAAGCCATTCTTTTTTCTATAGAGTGGGTATTCAAAAGTGTGTAAGCTAGATAATCTCATTAAAGTGACCAAATTTAAATCAAATGTATAATTATAATTTATATTTATACATATATGTAAGTACCCCATTTAAACATGACACAACTTAATAAGAGGTAAAATCAATTTTATTTTATTTTTATTTACCATTTTTCTTTGCACATGATAGTTGTTCCTTGCAACTGGCTCTTACATATCTTTCCAAAAGAATTATAGTTTTACAATAATAATAGAATCATGTTTAAAAAAAAAAAAAAAAAATGAATTATGATTTACTAGTATAACGAAGAATTAGGACATTCAAACTAAATATCTTCTAATTATTAATACATCTGTATGTTAATTGAGTTATGTTCGTCTTATTTTCAAATTATAATTAATTGAGTTATGTTCACTTTGGGCATGTTTGGCTGTGAGAGGATGGATTGGGTTGGGAAGGGTTGGGAAGAGTAGAGAAGATAAAGTGAAATAAGTTTATGTTTGGGGGGAAGAAAAGAAAAGATAAAATTTTGTTTGATGGGATGGAAAGAGAATGATT
>JBBMEF010078016.1:0-10000 GCA_037832685.1 Sicyos baderoa | reverse complement strand
TCAAACGAACCTGTTTTTAAAATATTAAAAACAAAAACAGAAAACCAAAAACGAAATGGTTATCAAACGAGGCCTTAATATTTAAATTAAAGAAGAAGTCGTAGTAATGATATCTTCCCAAATGACTTTGTAGCTTTCGTTAAAAAGTCTAGCATTATGTTCACTCCAAATCCAGTTTTCAATAACCTAAGATCCAACATATGTATATAAATAAAACTATACTTACCTACTCATTTCTATTGTATATTGATTACATTTTTTAAAGCTATTCATTATTTTTGAAAGAAAAAAAACAAATATTTTACTCACCCTTTTTCCGCATTATTCCTTTCAAATTATCAAAAACATAATGATTGATAGATAACTATATTAAGTCAGAAAATAAAATTGGACCCTATTCTCTTACAGAACAATAATTTGATGAAGAGAAAGAAAAAAATGAAACATAAGTCATCAAAAATGTTTTCGGGTTTTCTTGGCATCCAAATGTTGTAGGGTCAGGCAGTATGTCCCGTGACACTAGTCGAGATGTGTGAAAGCTGATCCTATCGGTCAAAGATATCAAAAAAAAAATGTCGTCGAAAATTCAAGAAGCAATGAGACTAAATGGCTGTACATACCTGACAATGATAAGGTGTAGCCTACCCAACTTTGTACTAACCCTCTTTAATTATATTATTCCTAAGTACTTGAGGATCCACCACAAATTATAATATAAGGTACCCTCCCCTACATTATTATTAATCTTTTGAAAAAAAAAACAAAAACTATATAATAATTTTGAGAATTGATAGATATTCTGATGAAGCCGTAGGACCCTTTTATTAAGCATATTTGCTCGAAGTCTTTATATTCTCCCAATTCTATTATGAATAAAATTAAAGACACTGCCATTGTCGTAAAGTTGAATTATTTTGTGCTTTTTTTTTGGTTTTTCGATGGAACAACGGCTTAATTTGTTAGCCACAACTCATCTTCTTCAACACACTCTTAGAAGCTTATGTATTCATCATAATTCTCAGTGGGTTTATGCTGTTTTTTGGCGGATCCTTCCACGAAATTACCCACCTCCAAAGTAATCTTTTTTTTTTAATTTATTGCTTTTTTCTCCATTATTTTCCTTTTTTTTTTTTTTTAATTTCAAAATTTGTTTTTGTGTTTTACAGATGGGAAAACCAAGGTGCTTTTGATCGCTCTAGAGGAAATTGGAGGAACTGGTATTGTTATTATCTATTTTATTCCTATTTTTTTAATGGTTTTGTGGAATGAATTATTGGGTCGAAATTAAAATTGAAACTATTTGTAGGATTCTAGTGTGGGAAGATGGGTTTTGCAATTTTGCAGCATCGTCATTCCCCGACGAGATGCGCGGTGGCGGTGAGTTTTCGGGGCCGTTTGATGTGTATGGGTTACCGCCATGTCGGGGTCTGCAACCCGAGCTTTTCTTCAAGATGTCACACGAGATCTACAACTATGGAGAAGGGTAATTAATTCTTTTTTTCGAAAACTTATAAAAAAAATAATATTTGCACTCTATAGCAAATTTTCTACTCTACATTAGAATTATAACAACTTTTTAAAAATATTGCAAATATAGCAATTTTTTTTAGACTCTATCAAACACTATTGATAGAGTCTATCAGACATTATTGATGGAGTCTATATTAATGGAGTCTATCAGACAGATTGAGTTTATAAATCTGATTTTGCTATATTTGTAAATATTTTCTTTATTTTGCTATTTATTCAATTTTTTTGCCTTAGTGTAATATACATGCAAATTGCCCTATATATTAACAATAATATTTATAAATAATATTATATTAATAAGTATTTAAAATATATTAATAATTATTAAGGAAAAAATTTTAAATTTTAATTAACTTTATAATTATTTTATGGGACATTGTACTATATAGTCCAATTTTATAAAATAATTATAATTCTATGCAAATTTGAAAATATTTAACATCTCATTCATAGTCAAATATACAATATAAATAATACTCACTATATATTAGTTATTTAGTATAAAAAATATTATTTTATACCGTATATTTGATTATAGTTATTAAATTTTTTTTAAATTTACCTAATGTCGTAAATATTTTATCATTCCTGCAAAAACTATACTTACCTGGTGTAATTGTAAGCAGATTGATTGGGAAAGTGGCAGCAGATCGAAGTCATAAATGGATATACAAAGAAGCCAATGATAATCAAGACCTCAAATTCTTACCCACATGGCACAATTCCACTGACTCAGTAAGCAATTATTACTTAATCCATGCAAAAAAATGAGAAACCCACATTAAAGGTTTTTTTTTTTAATTTTTATTGGCTGTTTAATTTATTATTATTTTTCTTTTTGTTTGAAGCATCCTAGGACTTGGGAAGCCCAGTTTCAGTCAGGCATAAAGGTATGCAATCATAATAGGAAGATTAATTTACATTTCATTAGTTCTAATTCTTCTTTATTTATTATTATTTTTTTTAATCTAATTCTTCCTTTTCTCTACCTATCTTTTGATCCCACGTTTCAGTTCAATGAGTGGATGTTGTTTCTATCTCAAATACCTGTTAAAAAAAGACTTACAAGCCTGAAATTTTAACCTTATATATATTTAAATAGATACTTCTTATAAAATAGGAGTGTATAAGAAATATTAATATAGGACATACAAATTTATAGGAAGTTAAAAATAATGTTTAAGCAAGGCTCGAATAATCACACAGATTATAAAAAAAAAACAAATGCCTTCAATGAGTACTAAATTGGAGAACCTTCAACTCTCCCAAATGATGTAGCCATTTTGGTGTTTGTTTTCTTTTTGTGGCTTTTCTCCTTACAAGCCCTTTAATGAAGTTAGTATCTTTCTTGACAAAAAAAGTCGAATTCTAACAAAAAAAAAAAAAAAAACGTGTTTAATATTACTCTTAATTATAAAAAAGAAATGGAGTTTTTCATGTATAGCAAAAATAGGCTAAAAAATTGTACCTATAACACAAAACAGAAAATAATTGCAGCAATAGCACAAAAAGGAAAGTAATCAAGTGATTAAGTTTGATTGATTCAATCAAATAAAGGTGATGAAGCTCAATCACTTAACAAACTGATTGAATACAATCAAATATTGTTGATTGAGTTCAATCACTCGAAATTTTGCTATAAACCAATTTTTGATAAAAATATGCTATAATTTTAATAGAGGGTCATAAAGTTGCTATACAATACAAATTCTTAAAAAAAAAAAAAATTTTTTAATGGAGTGTAAATCTTTCCTGCTACATTCCTGAATGTAGTATATCTAAAAAATACTCAAAGATTAAAGTACATTATAAACTGAAGTTATTGTTAGATAATATTGAGTTCCCTCAAAACTAATTAATAATAAGAGAAATATCTCATATATTTTATAAAGATATTGATGATGAATATTTCACACATTAATATTCATATTGACGAATTATATGATTTTTGATATATGTAAAAACCAAATAGATAGAAATCATAAGTATCACATGTGTAACCTCATTTTATATAATTTTTTTCAGACCATAGCTTTGGTAGCAGTCAAAGAAGGCGTCGTCCAATTGGGAGCAGTTCATAAGGTCTCTCTACGTGCCCATGACTTCATGTTCATTAAATTCTTTTTTTTTTCTCCAATTCAATTCATCTACTAAATAAATAATAATAAAAAAAATTAGTATATATATATATATTGCCCTTAAAATATGAACCAACTCAGGTGGCAGAAGACTTAAGCTTCATAGTACAATTAAGAAAGAAATTCTGCTACATAGAAAGCATCCCGGGGGTTCTACTGCCTCATCCTCTTTGCTCATCAGTTTCTCCGTTCCCCGACACAGCCGCCGCCCCCATGGCAGCCGGGTACGAGAGCCTCGAGATGGGACGGTTCCAAGCGAGCGGTTTCCCGGGTCCAACCGAACAGTTACTACACAACAACTTCAACCAACAGGTAAGGATTACCCCATCGATGAGCAGTTTGGAAGCGCTTTTGGCAAAGCTACCATCCGTGGTGCCGCCCGAAGCAGAAGCAGTTCATCAACATCAATCACAAACTTCAGCCCAAAAGACTTTGGAGCTTTTGGCAATGGAAAAAGTTGCAAAAGTTGAGATTCATGATGATGATGATCAGGTCCTTTACACCCAACTTCTCCATCGCTTTCATGGATTTTAGTTTTTTTCTTTTTTGCTTCTTTTGTTGTGACATTGGTTTTTATGATATCAGGATATTACTACCATTAATTAGGCAAGTAATCTCGGCTTTCTTTAGCAAATGATATGATCAAAGTTGTTCCTTAAATGTTTAATAATAAATAATAGCACGAAAAGGGTAGGTGGCGTATTGACTTGGTTGATTAGATGTTAAACCAATTTAACTCTACGATCACGAGTTCGATCTTCAAAATTGATATTGGTTTCTCATCTTAATTAGAGGAATAGTGACTTATTTGTAGGGTTTGTGGTTTCCCTCCCAAGCACAAATATGGTAGATAAATCAAGCACAACACACAACGATTTTAACGTAGAAAAACTTCCTCAAGACGAGGAGTAAAAAACCACAAATCGAAGTCAAAATCTCCACTATAATCGATAATGGGCAACAACAAGTTCTTCCTAGTTACAACTAGAGGTATATAACATAGAACAACTCAAGACAAACAATCTTGGCAACAAACAACACTAAACAAGAGAGATAAATAGAAAGATCTCACAAATTGTGGAACCGAATTGCACTTTGAAATATGGTTGTAGAAAACTTCGAACCCGATCTCCACCGTTCAAGAACACGCTGTCCAAATTTCAACTTTATCCGACGGTTGAATTACTCGAAAACGCCAAAATACGAAAGTTGGGCATAAACTTTCTTTCTCTCTGAGGTGTTTCTCTCTCTCGCTGCTGAATTTCCATATACTCTCTCTAAAATGCAAAAAAACACTTTTAAGTATGACAAACTCTAATGGGCTTTTAGGTTGGGCTTCACAATAAGTGAATATAACCCAACGACCTTACTTGAACATGAGCAATTCTATAAGTTATACTATTGTGTCCTTGAGTTCTAAGTGAATATAACCCAACAAATCTCTCACTATTCAGTATGTGGAGGAACTTGTCATTCCCGCAGCGGAACGACAAAACTGAAACTTCTCTCTTGGTAGATTCTTAGTCAACATATTTGATCTATTATGATCCGTATGTATCTTCTCAAGCTCAATCAAGTCATCATTCAACGCATCTCTCATCCAATGATACCTCACATCTATATGTTTAGTTCTATAATGAAATGTAGAGTTCTTACAAAGATGAATAACACTTTGGTTATCACAAAATATCACATAACGTTGTTGCTTGAAGCCAAGCCCCTGTATAAACTGCTTCATCCACAACATCTTTTTACACGCTTCTGTTGCAGCTATATATTCTGCTTGCGTAGTAGAAAGTACAACGCACTTCTGTAGTCTTGACTGCCAAAACCCTGCACCACTTGCAAACGTCATCAAATAACCCGAAGTAGATCGTGGGTTATCTAAATCTCTTGTCATATATGAATCAGTAAAACCTATAAGCAAATGCTTTCCCCTTCCAAATGTGAGCTCCAAACTATAAGGGCCTCTCAAATATCTCATGATGCACATGACTGCCTCTCTGCTTTCCTAAATTAGACATAAATCAACTAACAACACCAACAACATGCACAATATCAGGTATAGTGCTCATCATGACATGCATCAAACTCCCATCTGCTGTAGCGTATGAGACTTTCCTCATTTCTTCATTCTCTTTATCACTATAAGGACTCTGTTGCTACTCAATTTGAAATGACTGGCGGGAGGGGAGCTAACAACTTTAGCTTTATCCATGTTGAATGTTTCAATAACATTTTCTATGTATTGCTCGTGTGACATATATCACTTCTTGATGCTCTATCTTGAACTATTCGAATTTCAAGAATTTTCCTTATTAGCCTCAAATCTTCATAACTGACTCAAACTTCTGTTCATTATTTTCAAAAAAAAAAAATACAATAATTATAACTAGTAATAATTTCATTTTAGACCTTAAAATTTAAAAAATGAAAAATAAAATAAAACTTAAAAATTACACCTATTATTTTATTTTTATTTTTATTTTTTGCCTAAAAATAACATCTTTGTTTTAGATTGTATTGAAATTATTAGATTCAAATTCTATCAGTATTTACTTCAAATATTACTAATCTCAAAAAAAAAAAAAAAAAAAAAAAAATCAAATATTACTTCAAGGACTAGTTTTATTTATTTATTTTATCCATTTATTTTTTTTTTTGGACAGATTTTATCCAATAATTTAGTGAACTATTAAATGCAAAAATTATAAAAAAAATTTAGTTCCACAAAGTAATGGAACTTATGACCTTTACAACCAATGGGTACACATTAACGATATTATAATGTTATATACACATAGATGAAAAAAATATAAAAAAAACTATATCCATTACATTTTTATTTTATCTAACAATTTAATAAAAATCAAATATCAAGCTACATTTTTTTTTTTTTTTTGAAAAGAATATCAAGCTACATTTAATAATGCACATTTAACAATTGAAATGGCTCTTTTTTTTGTTGTTGTTGTTGTTTATTCCAATCCCATATACTTCTTACTAATTAATGGTTCTAAATAATATTAACATTACCCCCAAATAATAAATCTCTCCTCTTTAGTATATACTTAACAAGTTTAGGTTTCATTCAACTACTTGATACGTGCTTTACATATCGATTGGAGTTAATATATAACCAAAAAGTGTCTTATAAGTAAAATCAAATTATTTTTTAAATTTAACTATTAAGTGAAAATTGGAACTGTCATTCTCAGATAAGCTCAATTTGGCCAATAGTAATATATATCGGCCAAATTGAGCTTATGTGAGGGTGATAGTTCCAATTTTCTATAGAATTGCTTGAAAATCAATAGTACAATATTATTATTATTATTTATATAAATATATATATAACAATATTGTACTATTGATTTTCGAGCAACTCTATAGAAATTTTATTTTCCATATAATTACCACACAAGTAATGAACCCATGTAATAACTTTGTAGGAAAATGAATAACAGAGAAGGAAAGAGATTTGAGATAATTTGAGACAACTCTGGACTACAGAAAACTATATTTAATGGGAGAACAACTTAGATTATGATTTTACATTTAGCGATATATAGCCAAATTAAAATCTCAAATCATCCCTTGTATAAACAATTAAATAGGTTTTAATAATAATTTGATGAATATAAATCATAATTAATAAATCAATAATTAGTTCACATATTGATACTAACTTTGGTAAATCATAATTAAATATGTGAGTAGTGATATTGTTGGGTGTGGTTTATTAATCCATATTGAAGTTGAGGGCTGATGTATAAGTGTTCCCGGGATTCCAACCAATGGGAATTACATTGTTAGCAATGAGGGTGTTGGCAGAGTTGAGGGTGGTGAGTTTGAGGGAGAAAGGAGGGTTAAGGACGGGGCCGGATTCCAGCTTCCAAACTGCACCCCATGATTGACTCATCGGAATCCATGAGTCCGAGTCTCCCTGTTTTAATTCTATCGAACCAAGATCCCCATCTCCGTTTTCGTATTTGATCAATGTTGCAAAATAGTGCGAGTTTGACCCCGTGTCTACTACAAAGCTGATTGATGTTCCTGAATATTTGCACTGCACCCTACACCATGCACCCATGCATATATCAATCAAAATAATTATTTTTAAGTTTTTTACTTTCTCTACACAATCAAATACTTCATAGTTAAAAGAAAAACATAAAATCAAAAGCCATTCATTTTATCTTTAAGGAGTTTTTTTTTTTTTTTTTTTTTTTTTTTTTTTTTTTACAAGAGGCAAATTCCTTCCCCAAAAAAAAGACGGTAAGAAAGTATTGGAGCGATTACATGAATGGTCTTCATAGTGTTGTTATCATAATCTGAAAATAATAAATATTTTTAGGGGGTAATTTTCATGTATAACAAAAATGGGCTAAAAAATTGCATTTACAGCACAAAATTGAAGGTTAATCAAGTGATTGAGTTTAATCACTGTTAATTGATTGATGAGCTCAATCACTTAACAAATTGATTGAATACAATCAAATATTGGTGATTGAGTTCAATAACTCCAAATTTTGCTATAAACCAATTTTTGATAAAATTGTGGCTATAATTCTAATAAAGGGATCTAAAGTTGGTATACAGTACAAATTCTCTATTTTTTACACCAAAAAGCAGAAGACACTAGTATCTTCCCAAAGCTCGCTAGGAATATATAAATTTTAATTTTTTAGATTAAAAGTTGGAATTTATATATGTATACCTTCTATGTTGAATTTGGAGAACGCCAATGGAATGGAGTTGATCGGCATTACCGGGTGTAGCCAAAGCATCAAAAGCAGTGCTGCTGAGGTCGAAGTGGACGACGTCAGAAGCAAAAGGGCCGCCGAGACAACTATCTGTTACAACCACCGTCACCGGATTCCCAGAGCACGCACCTATTCCCCAACATTTCACCTGATCATACATAATTATAAAATAACATTAATATTATTTCATTATAATTAATTAATTAATACGGTTTTAAATATAACATAGATGATGATCACCTCATAACAAGCTCCACAAGATTTGCCGGAATGGTACAAAGAAGACCCTACCGCCGTAACAAACGATGAAAATGGTGGTTGTGCCACCGAATTTCCATACCCGCATGAACCACCTAAATATGAAAAAAAAAAAAACTAATATATATAGCTCAATTGATTAAGGCATATTAAATTAGAATGTAAAGTAGGACGTAGTTATACCATCGCTCCCAGCACCATTAGGTGGGCCGTACCAGGTGGCAACGGCCGGGGACCAATCCGAAACAACATAAGAGTCATTGTTAGACCATACATTAAAAGATTTGGGATGGAAGCAAAAACAAGGGGTAGTAAGTAAAACACAAATAATTAAGGTGGCAAAGAGAATGGAATATTGGTGAAAATGTGCCATTTTCAAAGGCCAAATTAATGCTCTATGCATGCAAAACTGCAAGTTATGAGTTTTTTTTTTTTTTTTTTTTTTTGTTGAGTAATGCAAGTTATGAGTTGAGTAATGGTCTATTTATAAGGAAAAAAAATATATATGAAAGGTATTATTAAGTATATTGGTTATTATTTCTGTTTTACAGTTTTACAGCAAGTTAGAAATCAGTTTATCTAGTTATTATCTCGGTAAATATTTATTCTCTCTATTTAAGGAGAAGTTGGCTGTTTAGCTTAATATAATGAGAATTCTTCCTTCTCCACACGTCACTTGTTGAAAGGTATATATGTTATATTTAGAGAGGAAGTGCACGTGTTTCATAAATCTTAAATAGCATCATCGATGATGCAATGTCATAAAAAAATGAGTATTTTATGTTATTTTTATTAGAATAATCAATAGTGAATTATTTTTCTAGCATTTTCATGCATTATTGTTTGAATTGAAATGATATCTTGAAATTTAATTGGTGGACCTTGGGATCTTATAATTTAAAAGAACTATTTCGTAAATCATATATTATAGAGAAAAATCTTTCAATATTTTCACGAAAAAAAAACGAGGTTTTATTCCAATCAAATATTTATCAAGTGGTGGAATACATCAAATAAGTTTTTTTCTCTTTCGAAGATACTTCAAATTCATTGATTAAAAAGTATTGTATAGCATTTAAGACATGTCATAAATACCTTTCATTTCATGATATTTGTGCAAAATCATAATTATATTGCTAATAAATAATCCTATTCATGTATACATGAAATTAAAACTGTCATAAATAATTGGTTCATATCACTTAAAATTTGGGGGAATTTGCATGTATACTACAATAAGATAAAAAAATTGAGTAAATAGCAACTTTTTGAAAATATTTGCAAATCTATCAAAATCAGATTGATAGA
>JBBMEF010078005.1:0-10000 GCA_037832685.1 Sicyos baderoa | reverse complement strand
TATAAAGTAATACTTTTTATACTGAATAACTAATACATAATACATTATGATGAGTATTATTTATATTGTATATTTGATTATAAATGCCAAATATTTTTAAATTTATATAGATCTGTAATTATTTTGTAAAATTAGACTATCCAGTACAATTTCCCTAAAATATATTGTTTAGAAGAAGATAAAAAAAAAACTGTAATACTTTTTGTAAAAAAATACTATTTAAAGAAAATCACATCCTATTTTTTTTATGAAATCGAAAATTACGAGTTACAAATATTGTAACGTGGTGTATATCATAATTTTATTTAATTTTTTTTTTTATCTTTTGCCAACTTATCAAATTTGTGACAACAAGAGCATAGCTCTAATGATATCGTGTACAATCTAATAACTATGAAATTATAAATTCGAATTCTCTTTTTTCAATATTGTGTAAAAAAAAATTCATCAAATTTGTCGAAAATTATGATGAGTATTATTTTTTATACCGAATAACTAATACATAATATAATTATGATGAGTATTATTTGTATTATATATTTGACTATAAATGTTAAATATTTTTAAATTTGCCTAGATCTGTAATTATTTTATAAAATTGGACTATCTAGTATAATTTTCCTAAAATATACCGTTTAGATGAAGACAAAAAAAAACTGTAATACTTCTTGTAAAAAAATACTATTTAAAGAAAATCACATCCTATTTTTTTATGAAATCGAAAATTACCAGTTACAAATATTGTAACGTGGTGTATATCATATAATTTTATTTTAAAAAATGAAATCTTATCTTTTGCCAACTTATCAAATTTGTGACAATAAAAGCATATCTCTGATGATATTTTGTACAATCTAATAACTATAAAATTATGAATTTGAATTTTCTTTTTTTAATATTGTGTAAAGAAAACTCATCAAATTTGTGGAAAATTATGTCACATAAACTACTATAAACTAGTGAGAGAACAAATAAATCAAAACATAAATGTAGTTGGGTTAAACATAAATGAAATCTAAATAGAACCTATATTAAAATAATAATAGATACACATAATGATTGAGAGGTCTTAAGTTCTTAGTTTTAATTTATGACATTAATGTTCGAGTTTCTCACCTCCAATTATTACAATTAAAAAAAAAAAAATTTGACTTTTTTTTTTTTTTTTCTTCTTAAGAGAGACTTTCCTATTTGATATATCTATCATTTTCATACTAAATATGTGAAACAGTATTTATGTATAATGACAGATATTTTTTCATTTTAGTTGGTTATGATATTGAATTATTTAGGTCCCGTTCGATAATCATTTAGTTTCTTGTTTTTTGTTTTTTAAATTTAAATCTATTTTCTTTTAAATTTCCTACAATGTGCTTCATCTTTCTTATCATTTATCCATCTTTCTTTAAGAAGGTAGGAGAATACTAACCAACTTTTAAAAACAAAAATAAACTTTGGGAACTTTTTTTTGTTTTTAAAAGTTGGTTGGTCTTTCCCTACTTTCTTAAGGAAACATGTATACATGATAAAAAAGATGAAACAAATTGTAGGAAATTTGAGAGAAAATAGACTTAAATTTGAAAAACCAAAAACAAAAAACCAGATGGTTATCAAATGGGGCCTTAATGTGACATTTTTTTTTTTTTATGAAAATGTAATATAGATGCCTGTTTCATTAAAAAAAACAAAGATGGCAACACAATTTTTATGAAACTATAGAAACCAAATTAAAGTTATATGTTATTTTTTCCTTAAAAGTTCTTGTGTAAAAATAGTAATTTAAATTCATAAAAAATAAATTGAAATTAAACTTAAGCTCTATATAAAGAATATGCCATTTGCTATTATTATTTTATTATTTATAAAGACTATATTAAAAGATATGCAATTTAATAGGTGTACCAATGGGTGAGAGATTACCATTTTAAGACTGTACATATATATATATATATTAACTTTTTAGCAAAAGCCTTCCATTTTTGAAATATGCAATTTAGAAAGAAAAATGACAATATTTTTAAAGCATTACTATTTAAAGGAAAATTACATCCTAATTTTCTGGAATATTGCTAGCTAAGAATATAACATAGTTAATTTATAACATCCAAGACAAGTTATACATCATATCATATTGTGTTCTATCTTTTTTGAGATTAGAACAATTATGGATGGAGGAGATTCGAACCTAAGATTTATAAGTCATTAGATGAACATTGATGTCGGTTGACTTATTATTCTGTTGACTATTATTTTCCATCAATTCATATAAATTTATCAAATAAATATTTCATATCAACTTTCGATCTCGAATCCAAACATAAATTTAATTGGTTAAAAAACATCAAACATTAAATATACACCTACATTTTGTCTTTTTTTTTTTTTTTTTTTTTTGTTAAAGTAGATAGATATATAAAAATTTATTATTTAAATTAAAGAAAAATATTTATTTTAGAAGGTAGATATATAATTTTTTATTGTTTAAATTAAATATAAAGCACACAACAATTTAGTAAAGAGAAATTATAGTAAGTAGACATGTTTTGAAAAGTAACTGTAGATTTAGGTACTCAACTTTTTTTTTTTTGCAAAGTTAATTTTTTTATTTAAAATTCGAAATTAATATTTTATTTTAATACGATTCTGCCCCTAATAGCATTTAATGTAAGTTTTTCAAATTTCTTATACCATTATTAATACATTTCATCCATAAAACACTTTTATTTTTTAAATGTCAACCATTTTAATTATTTTTAAATTTATCTATTTTTTTTATTATGTTTCTTTTACGTTTCTTGCATTCTCCTCCTTCCTCCAATCTGTCATTTTTTTTTTTTTTTTTGGATTTCGTTCTCTCTTTTCTCTTCTTGGTCACCACGAAAATTCGTCAATCAATCAATTTCAACATGATTGTATACTCTGTCCATTTTAGTCTTTTTTTAACACAAATCTTCAGTTCTCCTCTGTTTTTTTCATTTTGTTGTTCCTTCATGTTTTATCACCGTCTGAAGGTTACTGTTCATCCCCCATTAATCATCACTCGAGATGTCTCGAATTTTTCAATATGGTATGATCAATTCATGTTCTGTTATTGATGTACACTTATTTCATTTATATTCCAGTGTGTTGCATGTCATATGTAGAACATTTCTTCCTACTTAGTCATGTTTCCATATTATTATATGTTCATTTTCCTTCACATATTGACAACACTGTATAATTTTAGATATACCTTATCATTTAGTATTTTAGAACCACCGCATTGTTTTCTGTCTAAGTATGCTAGTTATCATGTTCATACTACGTAAACCAGCTCACCTATCATTTCAATTCTAAAATGCACAATTATACCTCATTATATAGTCGCTACAAAACGTTTATACCACACTATATATGTTTCGTCATACATACTACATAGGTTTAAAATTACAAGATTATACCACTTTGTATAGGTTTTAGTAAACAGATGTATACCACAATTTAAACCACACTCTATATTCTTCGCAACACTCGATATTTTCGTACAGTAATCGACTATAATGTATTAACTTTACCGTGTTGAGATGTATTTTTATATGTACATGTTTTTCTTTCAGGTTCAACAAGCATTTCAACCTCCTTCCACTTCACTGTCCGTAAACTTATCTTCTTTCCTACCACAATTTTGCAAAAAATTAAAATCGAACCTAAACAGTAATAGAACTCTCATACCCTACATACTTCCAACCAAAACCGTAAATGTACCCTCCTACCATACATACGTACCTCCGACAACTCCGAACATACATGCATCAACCTCATGTGCATAAACTACGAACAATCGGCCCCCTAATCTTCCATGCATCACATTTTCCACAAATTTTTAACCTAATGTGCAGAAACTTTGAACAATCGGCCCCCCAATTTTCCGATTAAAAAACCTCCAATTCTTACATTGTCAAACTGAAACCCTAAATGTCCAATTACATGAAATAAAAAACGTACCGTACACTTCTGAAAGTCCACGAATGCACCTCTTCGTCTTCAACCTTCAAATTCCAATACGTTAGACAGAAAAAAACTCACTGTATCGGTCCGACGGTACCCTCGACTACGAATCCCACGGTAGCGGCAGAAGAAAATCGGCAGAATCCAGAGAGCGGAAGATCTAAGAAACAAGAATCTGAACTTCCCTTAATTGCATAATAGTAATTAGTCATTAATGTCTCCAAAAAAATCTCCCCAAATTTCGGCAAATGGTATAGAATGTGGACAATTTTCCTCTTTTCATCTAAATGGAAACTTCCAACTAAAGGGACAAATGGGTAAAACTACTATTTTCAGTATTTAAGAATAATAAAAACAAAATCTACTCTTGCAAATACTTTCCTAATTGCCTAATTTTGCAATTAATTTTCTAATATGGTCTATATATGCTAAAAACTCTTTAATATGGTCTATGAATTACTTTTTTTTTCTCTCTCTCTTTTTATTTCCATATTTTAGTTGTGCTATATTAGTGTGATATAATACTATTTATTGGCCTTTTGACCTTTAATCTTAAATTAGTTAATTAATTAATTAAAGTTTGATGATAATAAATATAATATTATTTATTAATGATATTAGTATTTTTGAAATGTCAATAATATCGTGCTCGAAACAAATATTACAACTGAATTTAAATTATTCAAATTGGAATTTGAAACAAATAAATCATCATCTAATAATATAAAACAAACAATATTGATCAAAATTGAGTCAGCAATGTAGAGCATTTGAAGATTGACATGAAAGTTTTGAATGTTTTTAAAGTAAAGAAAAATAATAAACAAAGTATTACTATAATTATATTAAACGATTACTTAAAATAAATGTTCATAATTTATTTTCAAGTTACCGTTGGAGATTCAAAAAATAATGCATAAATTAATATTTTTGAGATAATAATGTATAATTTTTTTTTTTTGAAACAAGATAAGAATGTATAATTAATATTTATAATTTCATTTTATACTTTATATTTTATAATATCCACAATCCAACATGTATTTAACAAATTTAATTATCAAAATAAAGCCTAACTTTTTTTAATTTTTTTACTCTCTATTTAAATCAAAATTTATTCCCAAAATAGCGCACATTTTTTGGATTTTACAATTTTCTAAAACTCAAAAGCACCTTTTTTTTTTTTCTTTTCGTGAAAGTTTTTTTAACTTTATTTATTTTTTATTATATAATTAAATGGGAGATTGTGTTGAAGAGATAAAATTGTATATTTACTCTATTGAGAAAGTTAATGTTTTTTTATTATTATTAAATAAGAAATTATCGAGTTTCTGTCGAACTAGTAATTATTTGATTCCAACTACTGAAAAAGAGTTTACTTTTTAACTCGTCAAAAAAGTTGTACAGTAGTTGGAACAAAAACAATCAAGCAAATTTTATTCAAATTCCAAAAAATATTTAAATAGTTGAAAGTTTAACCGAATTACTTTAAAATATATCGTATCTTTATTTGTATTATTTATAATATTTTATTTTATACTCTAACTTATTCTAGACTATAATGGCATTAGATAAAATTTAGTCCTCATACTTTATTTTTTATTTTATTTTTTTCATTTTCATTTTTGTGTTTTTAATAATGATTACACTTTGTGATTAATTGCAAAAGTTTGATATTTGCATTATTTGAGCCTACTCAAAAAATTGTTTTAAAAACTATATACTCACCTCTCAATCGAGCACTACAACACTAATTGAAATTATATTGATCAAAAATTGTCTGCAATATTGATAGATAACAGTTTGTGATATTGATTTAAGTTTGATCTTTATATTATAAAATCACAAAACAAAAAAAAAATCCAATTTTACGTTACATACGAATTTCTTATAAAAAGTTGTGTACACAAAATTTATGTAGTTTTTTTAGGGTGAATTATAAATTTACATTTATGATATAAAGAAATAATTTTAAAAACTAAATTTTAGACCAATAATTTAGGAAAAAGAAAAAAAGAAAAAATTGGAATCTAGTTGGCAAAACCCGTGTCCTGCACCCAAGTTTTACCAAAAAAGAAACGAAAATTAAATGGCGTCTCTAATTTCGATTTATACGTCACGTCCTCAAGATCGTATTTAAACCGATTCGAATAAGACAAATTCACGAAAGTGAAGAAACAAGATTCAATCGCAAAGGACAAATCACAGATATGCACGGCTGCGGTTTGGCATTTTCCGGCACCGACTCACGCTGCTATTTACCGGCGACGCTTCCGATCATAGCACCGCCGCTGCCGGAAGCAAGTTCGCAGGTTCTGTTCCCTAAATGGACTCCGATTCCGTCTGCTTCCGTCAGAGCAAAGGCCGCCGTCGCCAACGAGGCGGTGGTTGTCTCCGACGCCGTTGAGATGAGCTTTTACGAGCTCTTAGGAGTACCGGAGTCCGGATCGATGGTGGAGATCAAGCAGGCGTACAAGCAGTTGGCTCTGAAATATCATCCGGACGTCTCGCCGCCGGACCGGATCGAGGAGAATACCAGAAAGTTCATCGAGGTTCAGGAGGCGTACGAGACGTTGTCCGTTCCTTGTATGAGAGCTTTGTATGATACAGACATGGCGAGAGGCCTTCATCTTGCTTTCTCTGCTCGTAGACGTAGCAACAACCATGAGGTACGTTTCTAGGTCTAAATTTGTTGCTGAATCAATTAGGAATCGCAATTTATATCGTTATATTGAATTAATGGTGAAATTATTCGAGATTTTGTGAATGATTTCGCCTCCTGATCCTGAATTCTTGTTATGTGAATTCTTTGAGCAATTCGTTAACTCAATCTGGATTTCTCCAAGCTCTCAATCGAGTTTTTCAATGTTTTGAACGGCTGCGACGCGTTTTTCTTCTACATGAATCGGTGTTATGGATTGAACTGCAAAATTCCTGTGATTTCCTTTTTCGTCCATTTACAGAAATTCAATTTACTTGCAGTCTTTAGATTAACAGAATTTTGTGTAGGATGCGAAGAACATAATTTAAGTGAAAAAAATCATTATCTGGAACGCATTAACAATTTTTTAACTCTTTGTTGAACTTAATTTACAAACTAGAGAGGTCTATGATATAGAAATACTATTTAAGTTTTTTTTTTTTTTTTCTTACCACAAACATAGAATTATCACTGGCAAATAAATGAAAGTCAAATATCGATTATCGGGATTGAATCTGTGGCTATAGTGTTGAATTAGATTATTACCGAACAATGAAATCATTATGCTACCGTTTCATCCCGTCTATTTAAGGATTTTTGTAACAGGACATTACCATAACTTTTTGGCTCTTCTAATTCTTTAGATGGCCACATTCTTCTATAGTAATTTGCAAGATGGCAAAATCATACAAGAAAAACAATCCTTTCAATGATGATTTCCCTCTGTTTCACTATCTGTTCCTCAGAATGAAATCTAATTCTAATTCTAATTCAAATACTCAAGTGCATCAAAACAAGTATATTCTGGGCCAAATCATGACTCCTGCATAATATTATAATTCCTTTAGTTTCTGTATCAGAATTTCCTATCTTGTTAAACCTGTACTTATCTTCTTTCCTTGAATTACTCAGGAAATGGAAGACAAAAGTGTATGGGCGAATCGTTGGCAGGAGCAACTATCAGAATTGACGAGAAGAAGCATGAACAAAGATTCGAGAGAGAACATGTCGTGGGGAGCTCGAATGCGCAGGCAATGGGACGAGCTTCGCGAGGACGCGTAATTTGGTTTTTCCTGTGACTTAAAACTTGCATACATTGTTGGTATAATACACACTAGCTAGATACAAGAGCATAATTCCATTTGATAATCATTTCGTTTTTTGTTTTCTGTTTTTGTTTTTGTTTTTTTTTAAAAATAGGTTTGTTTGATAGCCAGTTTTTGTTTTTTTAAAAAAAATAGGTTTGTTTGATAGCCAATTTTAATTTTAGTTTTAAAATTTTTAAAAACATTAAAGGAATTTGAAAAACTAAAAGATATAGTTTTTAAAACCAAAGTTTTGTTTTTATTCTTAAAAAAGGCATGAAAAAATAAAAATAAAAAAATAGTAAAAAACTAAAAAAATCAAATGAATTGTGATGTTTGAAAACAAAAAACAGTTATCAAACATGTTTTTTTGTTTTTTTGTTTTTAGAAACAGAAAACTAAAATCAGTTATCAAACACATACCGTTTTTTTTTTTTTTTAAAACAAAAAACCAAAAACCAAAAATCAAAAAGAAAATAATTATCAAACGGGGCCTTAGCTTATTAATTACTAGAACTTCTACTTCTTGTATGAAACTCAGAATTGTTTTGTCTTTCTACTTCTTCTATGAAACTCAGAATTGTTTTGTCTGAAAATTAGGAAGTTGTACCACAGGGAATGTAAAATCACTAGCAAATTTGTATTGAATGTATGCATATGGCAATTATAGTTTCCTAACTGATCTCTGTATAATCTTATCATAACAATTTTGTTATTGAATTTCTATTGCTTTTGTAAAAAGAAAAGCCTCCGGTAAGATTTTGAGTTTAGATGAAACTTAAAACGAAGTGATCATATCTAGAAGACTCATTTTGAATCCTCCATAAATTTAACAAGCAAACACTCCCTCAAGTCTCTACAACATGAAGTTTCATGCCATGTTTTCCTCTCTCATTTATCATCTTTTATTTATGGCAATCACTTTGACCACAATTGTTTGGTGGTGTTCATGCATTCCCCCGAAAAACTGAATCGACCGACTGCATTAGGGTTGGTCGTTCGGTTGGTTTTTAAGTATATGTTAGTTGGTGTCGATTAGAAAAATAGAAAGTCGAAGATTTATCGTTAAGTCGTTTGGTTAAATAAAATTTCTTACATATAATTTTAATGTTTTTCATATAATTAATTAAATTATTAGAAAATTAATTTAAATTTAAATGTGTTTCCCAAAATTGTTTGGTATATTCAAATTTTTAAAGTTAATTTTCAAATTTTAATTCAAAAGTTTGATAAATTTGTATATTTTATTATTTATTATTATTTTTTAAGGTTGATCAAAGAAAAAAAAATAAAGTGAATTAATCGAGTTAAATGACCAAATCAATAGTAGGTCAGTTCGGTGTAATTTTTTAGCAAATCACGATTCTTTTTTTTAGCAAACTAATAGGTTTGTTCGATGTCGATTTTCAACAAAAACCAACACTGACCAATGATGAACACTTCTAATTCTAGTAATATGACAGCCACCACCAACGAAAACTCTGACGACTCGACCATTATTGATGGCTACATCCGATGACTATTTCGATGACAATTGTAGATACACACATCTTCGCAACTCTACTACTCTTTGAAAATTTGACCATTTGACAAGCACAGTCACAATCCTACATAGTTGGATGTGTAACTTTTTGTACCTATAGTATTATCTTATTGTAAAAATGACACAGAATCATCCAAAATCTAGTTACACTTTCATCTTATTAATGACTATATTTTCGTTTTCTAAAAAAAAAAGTAATCACTTCGTCAAAAAGACCATCTCAATGAATCCCTATAGCGATCAACCCAACAACCACTATCAACCAAACCACTTGACAATCAATGTTGGCGATCAAACAATCCTACAACCACTCTCAGTGCCCATCTTGTTGACCCAACTACATCAATTCAACCATCTCTTCTTTTTTTTTAGTACAAATTGGAGGAGGATGATACAATACCGACTCTTCTTGAGTACGGGGGAAGAGATTACAAATACCGATTCTTTCAGGGTTCGAACCCATAAAATTGGTGTTGAACTGGTTTACAACTAAACAATGAAATCATTGCGTCACTGATCCTTTCGATATTATGATGACCTAGTTAAAGAGAACGAAAATCCTTTATCACATTGGAAAATAGTGATGGCTCGATTAAACCTTTAGGATGTGTTTGGTATAAGTATTAAGTTAATCCATATTAACTTAATCCCTCTAAATCGTGTTTGGTGGACGGATTAACTTAA
>JBBMEF010077995.1:0-10004 GCA_037832685.1 Sicyos baderoa | reverse complement strand
AAAGCCCAAGGGTATTTTCGTCTTTTCATACGGCCCAAAATCCGTTTTTGCTATATACTCAATTATTTTCAAACTTTGGCTATCCATGCAATTATTTATCCCATTTTTGACATCTATGCAAAATCCTATTTTTAATAATTTATTTATAACCATTTAAAATTCTTAGAAAATAACTTATTTATTTGAAATCTACGTTCAAATAAACTTTTCACTCTACCTCAAACGACTTTTTAAATAAAACTCTCAAAGTAATTCTTCAAATTAATTCAAAGAAAAAAGAAAAAAAAGAAGAAGAAGAAGCTCGTAAACGTGAAAGATTATGAGCTTCAATGTTATTTCTACTTTTTTTGTTGCTTTTCCCTTACTTTACTCATACCTTCCTTCATTCCAATTCCAATTCCAGTACGAAATTGATGCCCCAATATGTTGAATCTCGAAGATGAGTTCATAATCGAGCCTGGAGTTTCATGGTTAATCTGGATTCAGCTTCTTGTTATCATCCTCATCTTCGCCCTCTATTGCCTCAGCATCTTCGCCGTTGATTTCTCCAGCGCCGGCGCCGACAACGGATCCACTGCCGCCGTTGCCTCCTCTTCTACTACTCGCAAGGGCAACACTCTTTCCAAGCGCAGTATCAGAATCGCCTCTATTCCGCCGCCGAATGCTCAGGTACGACTAGTGTGTGTGAAAACGGAATCAATTTTGTGTTTCTTTTTGTTCATTGATTCATCGGATTCTTGCTCACGAATGAGCGAGAGAATATAGGGTTTACACGATTCTTTGGTTTCTGTATGAATTGAATCATTTGTTTACACTAGATTGGAAATCTGGTCTTGTTTCCCCTACGAGCCGAGCCGTCTTGTCTACTGCACATAACTCTCATTGATTCAACTACCTTAGAGACCAAATGTTGGAAGGTTTTTTTTCAAACAAGGGTAACCACACCCGTCCCTAAACCAGACATCGGGAGACATCGAAGGAATGGAGACAAGTGTCTACAAATTAATGTCACGGGTTAATCTCGTCACACCTTGGGGACGACCTGTTGGAAGGTATTATGTTTATGCTAATAAATTGCTACCTATCTTAAACGATTGAGAATGAAAATTTAGGTCAATAGTGCTGGGCTGGTTTCTAATTAGGAATATCCAGAACAGACTTAGAAAAATTGCATCTGGGATAATGGTGGAGGAAACCCCCATGAATGGATGGCATGGCACAAATGGAAAAATTGACATCAACAATAATCCATCTTCCATAACTTCCTCCAAAGGGCTTGGATTCCAGTTAGAGTACTCGCGCTGCCTTCCGAGTCTTATCCGAGGATTTTTTTTTTTTAATTTTGCTTTGTTCTGAACCAAATGTGTTATGGACCTCTCCAACCCAAGTAGAGACTCTCGCTCTTTGTTCACCACACCAATTCCTTTTCTCGTGAGACTCAACTCTTTAGTCTATCTTTTTCCATGCAATGGTAATGGATTGGACAGCTTTAATACCTAAGGAACTCCTCAAGTTTTTCTCATTTCAAAGTTGCAAAATGAGCGCTCTACAAGCATTTGTCTAAAGGGTCTTGGACAATGCGCTACAGTAGAGTTCGGTCTCCCTACTTAGTTAACGGTCTCCCTTTCTCCATAACCACCATTCCCTTCATCCCAATCATAGATGATCATTCTCTCTGTTAATTATTCTTCCTCATATTCTCTCCTCATACTCATTTTCATTCTCCTTGCCCCAAACACCCCCTTCTTGATTAAATCTTTTCTACCCCAAACAACATGCAAGTTGGTTGCCTATCTCCAATGCACCTGGGTCGTTACACTACCCTTGCTGCTCATGTGACTTGCAAGTGATGCACTATTTCTAAGACAAGTAAGTTTCCTTGATTTTATCGAGTATTTTGAACACCATTCCTTCTCAGGCTCAACTCAAGTAGTGCTATGTGCTAGTAGCCTAGTACTATGCTTCAGTTGATCAAACACACACAAGTATATAGGAATAGAAACTCTCAATAAAATGGTTCAACAACAGACCTCAGCCAAAATTATTCTAAGGCATCAAAGACAACAATTACATTAAGGTCACTAGGTTATCCTTGATAAGATGGCTTAGCTCATGCTCAAACAAAAATACATAATGAAAAAACAAGAAAATACCTTAAACTCTAAAAACCCATCAAACAAGCTATAAAGGCCATGTAGTTTAATTTTATTAGCCTCACTTGAAGTTTGATCTAATAATAAGCTTTTGCTTGATGTATGTATTAATATATAGTTCTTGGAATAAAAAATTCACCATTACATTGCATTGAATATCTACATTCATAATAATGTCTGAAATTGTAACAAAACCATATGGAAGAATCTGACAGGTGAATATTGAGCAAAGCATCAGCAGGGAGATAGCGACAAGTACGAGGAGCAGGAGAATCGTGCAAGTCGGAGAAGACAACGCAGTAGGAGGGGAAGGCTCTCAAGAAACCAAGCAGCTAGATCTTCACCCTTGCAGTTATTTCAGGCTTGCTAAGTCAGCCTTTCTCAGGTGTCTGGGGCTGGACTCATCAACTGAGAATTCAGCCTCATCAGATGAAAGGCAAAGAAGGGAATCAAGAAAGTCCAAAGAAAGTTGATGTATGTGTCTCTTTCCCTATTAAATGAAAACCATATGCCATTGTATTAATCGCTAACTGTGTCTTCCTACTGTAAATACAACTTTAGAAAGAAAGAAAAAAAAAATACGATTCTCATACCGCATGAGAGAGCGAAATTGATTCATCCTGAGAACATTTTGGGAACACATAAGTAATACAAGAAGATTTTTTTTGCATTTCAGAGTAAAAGGGTAGATAATAGATATCATTAATAATAGTAAATGGTCTTTCTAATAAAGAAAATAACTATGGTAAATGGTTTTTTTTTTTTTTTTGGGATCAAACCTGTGACGTTGGTGTTGAACTGGTTTACAACCAAACAATGAAATTATTACGCCACTGATCCATTTAGTAACTATGGTAAATGGTTGTGCATGCAGAGTTTACAGTTTTTCTTTTATATCAGTCTTCTTAAATTTGTAGTCTCCAAATAGTATGTGTTAGAGGAACATTTTCGGATGATCGAATGTTGTATTTGAAATTTTGAAGAGTGATGAAAATTTTGAAAGTTAAGAGAGATAAACTAACTCATCGTAAATATGTCAAATAGCTCAATGGACATAAAACATGGGTCTCTCTAGGTTTGAATCTTTCTAAACTCTATTTGTGATGTGGATTGAATTAGTAAAACTGTAAAATTTGTATGATTATTTTGTCTGTTTTATGGCATATAGCAAAATCTATTCTAGTTAAAACAAATTAATGAAGCTCTTTTGTTCGAACTTATGCCCGATTTATTAGGTGCGTATACGGTATGAGTTAGGTTGAGCTAGAGAATTTTTTTGGATCAACTCAAGTTTTAACCCAATCCAATATAATCTTTATATTTTGGGCTCGAGTGTTTTAATCCATATTTTCTTTACTAAGATTCAACTCATAGTTCTTAAATATGTAAAAAAAAAAAAATGATACTATACTTAAATCTAGGTTACTCATTTTATTAGTTCATGTTTCTTATCTAAGATTCAAACGAGTCATTCCGCAATCGGTTGATAGTCATCTCGTCTTTATGTTTTTTATGTGCTTAACAATAAGCTGGAATGTCACTGCTGCCAATGCCCCTATGTTTGCTGAGGATGTCCCAACAAAGCACCAGACCATGATATAGCATTCCACGTGCATTTGAAGGTTCATTTTCTTCATTTGGTTATAACCAATTGAGTTAAAACAAACCTCTAGCATTTTAGTGAAAAACACACGTTTTAATCAATTGAGTTAGCTATTCTTTTATATTTCTAAGTTAGGTAAAATTCAAACTAGCAACTTCACAAAAAGAAATTAATGTCTTCGGTGTCAAACTATCCTCAATACCCAATTATTTTGAAGTGTGTTTGGATTTGGTAGAAAAAGTGATGTAAAGCGGAAGAGTTAGTCGTTTAAAACTTTTTGTTTGTGGCACCCAATGATACCACATATCCAAAAGGTAGGGCTCTCCTACACATACATGTATCGGGAAATTTTACTAAAAAAAAAAAAAAAACAAACAAACATACCATAAGAAAGAAAAAAAGTTAAAAGCTTATTTTAATTTATTTGAAAAGAGTAATACCTAAGTAGAAAATTAGGTATATTGTGGCCGGCAATATAAATCCATTAGCTAAGTGTCTGGCCTTTTTAGACAGCCACCATAAAAGAAGATTATGATGAACAATAACCCAATGGCTGTTGCTTCCCAACGTCATCCATCTAATCCTCGTTTCTCAAAATCCCAAATCAATCCTTTCTTTTCATCATTTTCCCAAATCCCCATTTCTCCAATTCCACTTTTAATGCCTCAATTTCCCATTTCCCCTTGATTTCCTCTGCTGGGTTCCCTTCCATTTTTCAAATCTCTGTGTGTTCTTGCAATCCGCGATGAGTGCTTTCAGTTTGGGAACTTCCCTTCAATCCTGCTCCATTCTCGGCCACTCCTGTAGATCCACTGCGTTTCCCTTCAAAACGGGGTTCAAGTCGTTTGTGCTCCCCAAACGGAGATTGCCCACTTCCTCCGTTCCGTTTTTCTCGATCTCTGCGGTTCTGGCCAAGGAGGACACTGTAACGGAGGAAGAAGACCGACCCACTTTCAATTTCAAGGAGTTCATGATTCAGAAGGGGAATTCGGTGAACCACGCCTTGGATTCTGCGGTTTTTCTTCGAGAACCGTTGAAGATTCATGAAGCGATGCGCTACTCTTTGATGGCCGGCGGCAAAAGGGTCCGCCCTGTTCTTTGCATAGCCGCCTGCGAGCTCGTCGGCGGGAATGAATCCATGGCCATGCCGGCGGCCTGTGCGGTTGAGATGATCCACACTATGTCGTTGATCCACGACGATCTTCCTTGTATGGATAACGACGATTTGCGAAGAGGGAAGCCCACAAATCACAAGGTATTTGGCGAGGACGTTGCTGTTCTCGCCGGGGATGCGCTTCTGGCCTTCGCTTTTGAGCATGTCGCGGTGTCGACGATTAATGTAGCTCCGCCACGGATTGTTCGGGCGATTGGAGAGCTTGCGAAGTCGATTGGCGCTGAGGGTCTTGTTGCAGGGCAGGTGGTCGACATTCATTCGGAAGGGGCTGCTGATGCTGGCCTTGAGCAGCTTGAGTTCATCCATTTGCATAAGACCGCCGCGCTTTTGGAAGCGGCGGTGGTTCTCGGGGCAATTCTCGGCGGCGGATCGGATGAGGAAGTTGAGAAACTGAGAAACTTTGCCAGGTACATTGGATTGCTATTTCAAGTCGTTGATGATATTCTAGATGTGACAAAATCTTCAAACGAATTGGGGAAAACTGCAGGGAAAGATTTAGTGGCTGATAAAGTTACATATCCTAAACTCTTGGGGATTGAAAAATCAAGGGAATTTGCTCAAAAATTGAATAGAGATGCTCAGGATCAACTCTCCGGGTTCGATCCTGATAAGGCTGCTCCATTGATTGCTTTAGCTAATTACATTGCTTATAGGCAAAATTGATACTGTTTCTATGCTAGACTTATCATTGAAATCTGAATCTTGGGGTTTGAATTTGGGCTTAATAGTTAATATAGAGTTAGTTCTTGAAACCTTGATTCTGAAGTCTGTTCTGTGCCCTGTTGTAGTTTTAGTTCATCCCTTTTTGTACCATTAATGTTGTATTGATACTGATAAAAGCTCTGAAAGCTCTGTAGTATTCTTGTATTGAAACAGTCTCTACAACACATTATCAATGGTCTTATGTTAAAGTAATTATAGTGATTATAGACTTGGAACTTTGTTACTCATATATATAGAATAACACATTCTGAATTTTTGTCTTAAGCTTTTTATGAACTTTGTCTACAATTGTTGTGAAAGAGGACTGTTCTTCTACGTGGCTATTTGGTTGCGAATGTCGACATCCCAGCCTCGTAATGCCCGATTGCTGGTTAAAGCTGTCATTGTTTGAGTTATTATCTTAGCTTCAATTCTATGTTCTTGTTTGTTGTAACTTGTAACCCTCTCAACTGTCTCTTTATCGATAAATTTGATTTTTCCTATGTTGAAGTATAAGTTAGCTTCCATAGCAAATAAGTTGTTTTTTAAATCTATTATGGGTTGTTCTAGGGGTGAAAAATGGACTTTTCCTTCTACTTTTAAGTGAAGAGCAGGAAAAAGGATCTTGCATCTATCTCGAGTTGCTCCCTTGAGCGATCTTGTAAAGTCAGTCTTACATATTTAACCCTTGTAAACAAGGTAGATTTCACGAGTTCAATTTATGGTGGTCTCCTATCTAAAAATTAATTTTCAATGAATTTCGTTGACACCAAGTGGAGTAGAGTTAGGTGGTTGTCGCCGGAAAACATTGGAGATATGCAGAAGCTTTGAAACCCCATGTAGTAGAGTCAAGCGGTTGTCTCGTAAAAATAGTCGAGTTGCGCGTAAATTGATCCAGGCACTTTTTTTTTTTTTTTGGAGAAGAAACATTTTCATTGATGTAATGAAATAAGGGGGAAATCCCAATGCCTTATAGGCTTACAAATTTTTTTTCCAATTGGAAATAAAATACGAAAGAGAATAACTAGAAAAAGGTTCCTTATTTTTACACCAGAAATACACATTAGTAAGTACCAACTCCATGACGTGCCCGCTTGACTTATGAACTTCTTTAAAAATACGAGCATTACGCTCATTCCAAATGAACCATAAAGCTGCTCGGCAAATGAAAAACCAAATCACCTCCCTTGTCCCCTTAAATGGATGTCCCACCAATACAGAAAAAAGAAATGATTTGATATCAAATGGGAAAGCAATCGACCACTCAAAAGCCTGTAGAATCTGGTTCTAAATGCTCCTTGCGAAAGAACAAAACACAAATAAATGAGAATGACATTCTCCATTGGCATAACACATCACACAACAGCCCGACGAGAGACTAATATAAGGCATTCTCCTATGTAATTTATCCACTGTATTGACCGCCCTCTGTGCCAATTCCCACAGAAAAATCTTGACTTCCGATCCAACTCCAATGAAAGCGCTGTCCACTCAGCGAATTCCAAATCAAGACACTTAGTAGAGTGAAGTTGTAGGGTGAAGTTGTATATAATAAATGAAGGAGAGTGTACTCTCTTTGAAGAGGTGGATTGTAAATGCATCTTATCTCTTTGATCTTGCTTTGGATAGAGCTCATCTTGTTCTTGATTGAATAATGAGAAATTGGATCATAGCATGTTGAGAAACATGAAAGAAACAGACAAGTTCAAGAGTGTTTTTTCTTTGGTAGTCTGATGAATTAAAGTTTTTCTTTATGAAAGCAACCTAATACTTAAAATGCACAGAAACATCAAAGAAACAGACAGATTCTGCTTTGACAACATTGTTTTTCTTGTCTTAATGAATGTTGGATTATCCTCTCAAACTAGAGTTTTAGAACTCGATTTTGCGAAGGTTGTGGTTCGAGGTGCTTGTAATATCGTTAGAATTCTATTTATCCCGAAGCTGTGGATCGAGTTTATTTTCGTTCTTGGGGTCGACTTGGCGCTGCTGCCGGAGTAGGTAGATTTGAGGCTGGAGAAACTGGGAATAAGGAGTGAAAGGAAAGAGAAACCTTAATGGTCGATGGATTTGAGGGATTCGACAATCCAAACAATTTTGGACCAAAATAGATATTTAGTATACACTAATAATCCAAAGAGAAACAAACCTTAATCGCACTGTTCAACCGCTCAAACAAAAGTCAAAAAGTAATTAGCGGGAAATATAAACTAATTAAACAACGCATTACTAGAAGATATGTATATGGTTTTTATTTACACCCTTTTTCTTTCAAAATAGGTTGTACACATCTGTGATTACATTAATAAAAGCAAACAAATTAACCATAATGTTAGTTTTTGAATCAATTCTTAATCCTTTTTAAATCCTTCCAGAATTCAAGACTAACAATGAATTAAGGAAATTTAATCATATCATCAAGAACAATATGGGCAATTACTCAAGATCAGAAGCTTGGGCTTTCACCAAACAAGTTGTCGAAGGCCGATGGTTCACAATATTCGCGTCGTTTCTGATGATGATCGGAAACGGTTCGACTTACATTTTCGGAACATACTCGAAAGTGATCAAAACCGAATTCCACTACACGCAAACCCAAATCAACACATTGGGATTCGCCAAAGATTTAGGCTCCAACGCCGGAATCTACGTCGGACTTCTAGCGGAAGTCGCGCCGCTGTGGGCTCTGTTCCTCGCCGGCGCGTGCGTCAACTTCACCGGCTTCTTCATGCTCTGGCTCTCCATCACGCGCCGAATCGCCAAACCCCAATTCTGGCAGATGTTCCTTTACATCTGTTTAGGAACAAACGCTTCGAATTTCAGCCACACCGCGATTCTGGTCACCGCCGTTCGGAATTTCCCCGAGCGGCGGGGGATTATTTTGGGGCTTTTGAAAGGGTTCATCGGGATCGGAGGAGCGATTTTAACCCAATTCTACTTGGCCATTTATGGGCCGGAAAACCCATCGGATTTAGTTCTTCTTTTCGCTTGGTTTCCTTCAACATTAGTCCTCCTCTGTTTCTCTGTAATTCGCCCAATTAAGGTCCATAAACACCCAGATGAGCTTAAAGTTCTTTACCATTTTCTTTACATTTCAATTCTTCTCGCCCTTTTCATCTTATTCCTAACTCTCGCGCAACAACAAGTCAATTTCTCCAAAATTGGATTCAAGAGTGGCGCAATCGTAATTACAGGGCTACTTTTCCTTCCCCTGTTCATCGCAATCAGAGAAGAGTTTTTCGTGCACAAGCTCAAGAAGCTCAACAGCACAGATTCCTGCATTACTGTTTCGATCAATGAAAAACCCACATTGGAAAAAGGATTTCAAGCAAACCCATCAAGAGGGGATGATTTCACGATCTTGCAAGCGATTTTCAGCGTAGATATGGCTCTGATTTGGTTAGCCACGTTTACGGGCAGCGGATCGTCATTAGCGACGATTGATAACTTAGGACAGATCGGGGAATCGTTAAGATACTCACCGCAAGCCACTAGAACGTTGATTTCATGGGTTTCGATATCGAATTTCTTCGGCCGAGTGCTCTCCGGTTTCATCTCTGAGCATTTTATGACCAAATACAACTCCCCCCGCCCTTTGATCTTCGCATTTTCCTATTTTATCACGTGCATTGGCCAGCTTCTCATTGCGTACCCGTGGCTCGGCTCGGTCTACCCAGCTTCGTTGTTCATCGGGTTCGGGTTCGGGGCTCAGGGTCCGGTTCTGATGGCTACAGTCTCTGAGCTTTTCGGGCTGAAACGGTTCTCGAGTTTGTTCAATTGTGGGCAGCTCGGTGTGCCGTTTGGGTCTTATATTTTGAACGTGGAGGTTGTGGGGAAGTTGTACGATTTGGAAGCTTCAAAATGGAGGCCTCCGCGAGCGGGTAGCGAGCTAAGTTGTAGGGGACCGCATTGCTTTGGTGAGTCTTTCAAGATTTTGGCGTCGGTCACGTTGTTCGCCGGCTTGACCATGCTCGTGTTGGCGTATCGGACTCGAGAATTTTATAGAGGGAATAGTTATAGTAAGTATAAAGAGGATTTATGGATTCAATCACCACAAATGGAGTTTTATCATTTACAAAACAAGACCAATCAATCATAATAGCGGTCCCAATTTCAGATAATTATTTATCCCTCATTTATTGTTATTTACATTTATTTTAATATATGTTGTGTATAAAATATTCAAACAATTCATAATTAATATAGCTTTATTGACATTTGGCAGGATGATCTAATGATTAAAAAGTTATTTGTTCAAATTCATTCTTAAATGTTGTTGAATAAGTTAGAAATACGGATTTTTTGCATCTTAGGGTTAAAAAAAAAAAAAAATTGCAAAACGGGGTCACGGGGGCAAACAAATTGCAATTTG
>JBBMEF010077974.1:0-10004 GCA_037832685.1 Sicyos baderoa | reverse complement strand
AGCCTTAGGGTGTAAGTCCGTAAAAAGGAAACCACTTAGGCTAGCAGGAAGATGTTTGTTCTTTGAAACCCGAATGGTTTCTAAGTAGAACAGTGATGTAATTAGAACTGTTAAATGAAAGTAGATTAGTTTAATGAAAACATAACAGTTTTGAGGAAGTAGAATGTAAAGAAAGCTGCGAAAGTGAAATATAGCAGAAGATGAAATAGATCTGATGAGTTGATTCTTTTAAGAAAAGTAAAGAAGTGTTTGTTGACTTGCATGCCTTTAGCTGTTTGTTGAGAGTTAACATGTTGTACCCCGGTCGGGAATTGTTATTGAGTAAACTAGTTTTGTTCACCCTTATTACTTGTTGATCCACATGTAACTTGGAGCATCGTCGCTGATGGCTGGAGAGGAGTAGAGGGATCATGGGAAACGCTTATGGACTTGTTTTTATTAACTATTATTTACTCTGGGTTGAGAGATGTTTATGTTTGTTTTAAGGAATTCTCATTGCATGTAGTTGGGCACGGAGCCCTTAGGTTTTATCTGAACTCTATTGTCTGGATTCTTTTGATGATTTAAATAAAATAGAAATGTTGTTCTGAAATTCTCTGGCCAGGGAGGCATTGCACGTTTTCCTTTGAAACAGGTTGCTTGGGAACAAGGACAGGTTTCTTTGTGTTTAACGGAATGTTGTTTTAAAGTTTTAAATTGGATGGTTGTTTTTACTTATTCGAATTCGGACTAGGTTCTGTATGTTTATTTCCGCATTTAAAGTCATGCATGAGCTAAAGACCTAGGTTTAGGATCGTTATTCGGGTCGGGTCTTTACACCCGCCTTCGTTAACACTTAACGGAATGGCAGTCATGGTGCCCGCCATCGATGAAATTTAACGGCGGGCATTTTTCGCTGTCATCGAACATCCGTGTTTTCAAATTTATTTTTCGTGCGCACCACCAATTTAAGATATTGTAGTATTACATAAAATGATCAATGTATATTGTAAATACATTCCAGAACCCACCGTAGCCGAGCAAGTGGTGGCTGAGATCCTTGAGCCCACTTACTACGAGTTGGCTCAACAAATCAAAAGATTGGAAGGAAAGCTCAAAAGTAAGGAGCAATTGGCAGAATCAAGGAATGATCGCAACAAACGTAGGAAACTCTTGGGACTTAAAGAAATTCCTGAGAAGCCCTCAAGAGTAGAGGAAACGAGCGAAGAGGAGTCGAAGGAGCGAATGACGCATTCGCAACAAGATCGCTTTCTGGGGCGATCTGAAGGTACGTTAGCCATGCGCTCTATCGATGCAGAGGGGGGTGAACCAAGAATAACAACACCCAAAACAAGCGAACCCTCATCTCTGTTGGAACTTATAATTCCAGACAGTCTTGAACCTGAAATGTTCGCTGTAAACATCTCTTCCCCCACCTCAAACCCTGACTCACCTCAGAACCTTCGCTCTAACGAAGAGTTCGTTGCGAACACTCCCAAACACGATCCAAATCCACAAATCACTGGTTGGGAGTTAGCCATAATTCCAACTCCAACTCAGTCGGATATCCAATTGAGTGCTGAATTAAACGAGGGGATGGAGTTCGTAAGAAGAAATGAGGACTTGCAAGAGTCCGTTTATCAGCAGTTGGGGGAAAGTACTAAGAATTCTCCCAAACCGCAAATACAATCTCCAACCCTCAACCAACACCAACACAAACTTCTCAACCATTTCGCAAAGAATCAGAACCCTCACGACCTAGGAAAAAGCAGGGAGTTCGCAAAACCAGCCAACTTTCGCAAAAGGAACTGTGAATGTTGGATGCAAAGCGCGCAATCATCAATGCGCAGATGGCCAAGGTCACAAAGAAACCTGTTTTGTAAGAACAAGGTTTTGTAGAAGATTTGTCCATCTACCCTTCCTCCATCCGTTTCGAAATCGAGCAACGAAGTTGGGGGCAATTCTGTATTATCTGGGAAGAGGCCCAGATTGAAGGGGTGTTGGAATTTTTCGCGAACATCTTGGACCGCAAAAGGCACACTTTGTTTGTCCAAGGGAGAAAAATATTTTGGAATTCAAGGGCATGGAACAAGATGTATGGTTTAGAAGATGTCGAGTCGGATTATGACATCTTAATGGCAACATGCACTGAGGAGGATAGAGAAGACTGCATCCAAACCATTTGTTGCGAAGGCACGAAATGGGATGAAGGGATGAAGGCCAAAAGAATAATAGCAAGCGATCTGACGATTGAAGCGAAATTATGGGCTTCATTTGTTCGCACTTGTCTGATGCCAACAACGCACGAAACTACCCTGACAGTTCCTCGTGCCTTGTTAATCTACTGCATCATGGCCGACCACTCCATTAACATTGGTAGAATCATCGAAGATGAGATTTACCAATGGGCTGGAGGTGGCAAGAAAGCTTGTCGCGTCATTTTTCCGCATGCCATTTCCATGTTGTTAACAACTTAAGGCATTCAGCAAACTCCAAATGACGCAAAATTGCCCAGAAAGAAGAACCTCTTACCTCCTAAACAAAAATCTGCTCCATCTAAGCCAACTCCTACAAAACCAACTCCAACTCCACGTCGCACTCAACCAAATCCTTCAGCAAACCAAGCTTCAACTTCTTTGCACTCCGACGAAATAGTATCCCAAATCTTGGCAGAACAACGAGATATCAAAGCTCGTCAAATTGCCCTCTATAACTTTTTCTCAGAGCGTGATAGAGTTGAACAATCTTTCTTTAATATGATAGAAGGTGGCCTGACATTTCCCCCATTCCCTAGTTGGGTATTAGACCTCAATCTTAGGTAAGCAAAATGTAGACCTTTTTCTTCATATAACTTTTTCATTTTGGTTCGCTATGTAATTCTCGGGAAGTGGTTAAATAAAAACCATTCCATTTTTGAATTGTTATGTTTCAAGTTATTGTCATTTTCATTAATGTATTTATGCCGTGCGTTTACTCTAATTCGTTAACTTTACTTTTTTATGAACTTGTATATCATATCTACTCTATTTTTCTTTATATTTCAATTTTTGCTATTTATTAGTACTATTGCTTATCTTGCCAAATGTAAGTATGTTAGTTTACGCAAAGTAACTCTTTCCTAGTAGATGTTATAATTTGCCCTTTACGGTCAAATATCAACCCACTAACAAGGAGCCTTGTTCATTTTGAAACTTCGCAACTTTGTTTAAGTTTGGAGGTCCTTTAATGTCATTGGGACAATGCCTCTTTCTATGTTTGGGGGTATTAATGTGTGCACCTTGATAGTGGATTACATTAAGCTCTATCCACAAATCGCATCCAACGAATGGGTTTAGCGAACAACTTATTCATTTATTAAAGGAAAAAAAAAAAAAAAAACCCAGCTGGAGTGTGCAAAGAAATGCAAACCAACCAAGGGGGGACAAAACACTTACCAAAAATTGACATATCCAAAATGTATGAGAGGCAAAACGAATCAAAGGGTTAGTTGCCCAAGTCTAAACTATTCACCCAATCATGATGGGAGCGAATATCTTAGATTGTAAAAGGAGAGCATTCGCTTTGGCAAAAGGTGAGCAAATAAAGTTAAACAAAGTTGAAGAGGTCGGGAAACAAATAGAACCACTCCAAGTTTGAAGGAAGATGGAAACTAAAAAGCAGCACATTTATAAACATTCGCAAGGAAATGAGAACAACAATGCACAACTTCGTATTGACAGGTAACAATTTTAATATTATGCAAAATTATAGTGCTCATTGATGTATAAAAATTATATATAGTATGTATTCATGATGTGAAGTCAAACGAAAGTAGAATTTAACGAACATGATGTTTTACCATAGGCTTTCACATGTTTTTCTTTATGTACAATTACTCGAGAAGAATAATAATTCAAGTTTGGGGGTGTTGATAACTCGCTAACATGAATGAATATATATAGCGAATCATTGATTAAGTTAGTAAAATTCATAAGTCATTCGTTAAAGTTCGCTCTAAACCAGACAATTTCGCGAACTTCACAACCTTACGGTTTTCTGAGTAAGAAAGGTGTATTTTTCTATAAACTGTTAGGATTATTTAACGTTGTTGTTTATGAGATGAAACAATATTTCGATGTTAGATATTCTTGCGAACGCGAACTAGGAGATGACATTCCAACTCAAAGAGGCACGTGGCAGACATCCAACCAAGGACGCACCAGAGCCATGAGTCGTGCAAGCGGACGAGAATAGTGGGACGAAGTGGAGAACATGGAGCGAGAGAAGCGGACTCAACCTGTTCCCTATAAAATCAAACACAGAAGACGAAGTGTAAAGACCCGACCTGAATAACGGTCCTAAACCTAGGTCTTTAGCTCATGCATGACTTAAATGCGGAATTAAAATACAGAACATTATCCAGATTCGACTTAAAATGAAAAAAACATCATTAAAGCGACATTCAATTTTAAATGCTAAGGAACCTGTCCCTATTTCCAAGCCACATGTTCCAAAGCAAAACATATAAAATGCCTCCCTGGCCAAGGAATTCGTACTGTACCCTGGTTGGGGATTCTTACTAAGTAAACTTGTTTACTCACCCTTATTCTGTGGTTTTCCACCAGGTAACTTGGGACTGCACCGAGATGGCTAGAGGAGGTTGTTTGATCATGGGGGCCGTTGTGGACACTCTCTTGTGTCATTTTTGTCTTTGATTATGTTATTCAGCATGTATCTAGGCTCAGAGCCCTTAGGAGCATTTATCAGTCTTTAAGAATTATTTGATTAGATTGAGTTGAACGCTCCGGCTGGGGCTTATTTAAAATGTATTTGGAACAGTTTCTTATGAATGAAATAAATGTTAAATGCTTTTGAATGTTTAGTTTTCTATGTCTTTAGTTTCTGCATTAAATGAGATTTAAAGTCATGCATGCTGGTTAAAGACCCAGTTTAGGACCAGTTTTGGGTCGGGTCTTTACAGTTGGTATCAGAGCGCAAAGTCATAGATTCTGTAGACTGACTTACAGTTGTAGGTAGTTTTCCCATGATCATCAACACCCCCCAGCCATCAGGTACGTCACAAGTTCTTTTGTTAAAGGGTAGTTACAGTACTCTTATACATCTTGTATATACATGCATGTTTAGTTTGTTTGTGGTGTTAGTCTATAGAGGACTAACCAAGAGAGGTTCCAGCTAGTTCGAACCAAGGCCGTTTGGCGAGCTCCCAGAGCATGACTACGAGTTAGCAGCTTTTGGAAGGGTGTTAAGACACCAGAGACCACTTGCAAGTTGATGTGTTTGAAGCCAGTTCAGTTAGCACTCTTGCAGACGGAGTGCAGCGTTTAGTCACCCAGCAGATCAAGAATCGACGGTGAAGTGTCCAGTCATCCAGTGAAGGTGAAGTTCATTCACAACATGCTCCTGGAGTTGAGAAAAGTGATTGCCTTTGAGAGGCCGATTAGAAGATGTTTGTTGAGCGTCAAGTTGAGATTCGACGGTGGATCTGGAGTAAGTTCGTGATCGAGGTGCCAAGGCCAGATTTTTGAATATGGAGTTCTTTTAGTGGTCCTTTAGAGTTGCCGTCACCCGAGGTTGTGACCTATTTTCTTAAACCTGTAGCGGACGGAGTGCTTGTTTTGCAACACTTTGTGGAGTGTCGAGAGGTGTGCTTGTTGGCACCAAGTTTGTGTGTAGGCCTAGACTTTGGCCAAGTTTGCACCGTTGTGTAGTTGCTTCCTTGATCCTATGAAAGTTCGGTTTATCTTCCAGCTGTTGCACTTGTGTGCTCGTTGCTCCACCTGTTCAGGTGGCCTTGAGATCAAGTTCAGTGGTAGTCGGATGACTACAGGTGGAAGGTTGCTCATGGAGAGACAGTTAGCCTCATCCCTCCAAGTTTTCAGTGTTTGTTGAAAAAGAAAGTGAAAGGTGTTAAGGGTCACTCGTGAGGTGGTTGGTAACCAAGTCCTCGTGTTTTTGTTGTGGTCAGTTGGGCCACTCTGCAAGTGATGGAGTCGATTATCGTTCGTGGTGAGCGGGACTCGAGTAGAGTGTAGAGTAAGGATGCTAGTTCGACCAGTGGAAAGTTAGCCTAGGTACATGCTTGGAGACAATGATGTACCTTTGTAAGTTGAGGACGACCTTCGTTGTTGTGTCTCGTTGCAAGGTGAGCTTGTGTAAAGTTGGAACCCTTGGAGTTTGGGTTGTTGTTGAGACTCTGTAGGGAGTCATTGAGTTGCCTCTTGATGAAAGTGTTTGTTGGACTTCGATCCTTCATGTCTAGCTAAAAGTTACACTCAGTTGTGAGTAGTTCGTCCCGTGATGAGTAGTTGTTGGATGCCATGTAAAAGTGAGTTGAGGAGGATTTTGTGCTAAGTTCTCCTGGGGAAGACACCAGTTCGTTGTTAGTGCCCCAGAAAAGTGTCATTAGCTTGAGATCGTGAAAGTATGACGTTTGATGGGTGGTTGTCTTGTGGAGCTCAAGTGATGCTGATTAAGGAATCGTTGACAGAAGTCACGCAGTCATTGACTGGCGTTGCTAAGAGTTTGTGGAAAGGTTTGTCCTAGGTAAAGCTGGAATGTGGTTGATGCTTTGAGTAGGAGGATGACACATTCTACAGCGTTTCTGGTCTTTCGTGCCTAGTGTTTGGGAAGTTAAAGCTAGCCAACATAGTTGAGATGATGGACAAGTTTGTTGCTTGTTCGTTCGGTTTGGCAGTTGGATCGTCTTTACGACAGTGTGTGTTGGGGGTCGTCGCAAAGGCCCTAAGCCCATGGAAACCTTACTGGAGCTCAATCAGACCCAGGCAGTGAGTTGTAGTTGTTCGGTTTGAGCCTGGTAGAAAGTTTTCGAGCTAATTTTTGTTTCACTTTAGCCATCGAGTTAGTCTGAAGTTGTAAAAGCAAGTTGAGCTTGGTCGTGACCAAGGTTTGCTTGAAGGTGTTGTTCAGTTGGGTTTAGCCTTACCCGGAATGTTTTTGAATGCCGCCAGAAGTTAGCTTGGAGTTGCTTGAGAAGTAAAGATGGTGTCGTTCTATTGTTGCGTTCCCCATGTTGTGGAAGTTTGAAGGTTGACCCAGTTCTCAACATATGTGTTGAGTGTGGTTCTAAAGTGGGAAGTGTTAGCCCTGTTTTTCTTGAGAAGGGAGTTTGGTTTAAAAGCTTGTTGGTTCTTCGCCGCCTTCTGCCGAGCGCTCTGTTTGGTGTTGTTTGGTTTAGTTGGGTTGCTTTCTTCCCTTGCATGCTTCTCTTGTCAGTAACCACATTTAAGTTGCTAAGTTGTCGGTAAACTCTTTGTCCCTCAAAGGAGTTCGAGTTTAGCAGTTGAGCTCGTAGCATTGCTGTTGTACCCAATGGGTAGTGGATGTTTACTTAAAGGACTTCTTGTTGTTCCAATGTGAGTTGGATGGACTGTTTGAGCTTTGGAAGTTCTCTTGTTCTGCAAGTGGAATTGGTGGTTGCCCCAAGGGAGCATGTTCCGGACGTCGTTGTTTGATAAGTTGAAAGTTTCTCGTCCAGGTTGGATTTTGTTTGTAGCATTGGAGTGATGTGTTTCAACCTTTGAAGTTCAAGGAAGTTTAGTTAGTTAAGTTGCACTTGACCTTGAAGTTCGTTGTTTCGAAGGTTCGTGTTCAGTTAGTTGTTGGTGCTTGGTGGAGTTAGTAGTGCATGGTGTTTTGGTTTTGTGGTTCTCCGAGCTTAAGACTAAAAGGAGGGAATTCTTCTGGTGAAGAATTCGTGGTGTCTGTGGCCTCTTTGGTTTGTTCTGGATTGCGAGTTGGCAACCGACCCTTTTCAAGTCCTGTTTCCAGTTTTGTTCTATTGCAACAGTTTCTGTTTGAGCTTTGAGGTAAGATGGGTTGTTTGGCATTGAGGCGTTGTTCATTGTTCAGTTTCCTTTGAGTTATGCGTAGCTCTCAAGGGTGTGGTGGTGAAGAGAAAGTTGGCAGGTTTTGGTTTTCTCGTCTTTGCCTTTTGGAGTGTACCGTTCAAGGCTTGTTGCCTTAGTGCCTTCAATACTTGGTGTTTGATGTTTCAGTGGAGCAAGAAGGGTGTTTACCTCAGTGATTTGGTGTAGTCTGTCGTTGGCTAGTTCAGTAACCCCAAGTCGTTGCTTGATCTAAAAGAATCTCGTGGTTGTAGGCTTTGTTTGTGGAAGCACCGCTTGGTTTTTGGGACTTAAAGAGATTTTAAGTTGTGATAAGACTTTGAGCAGTCCCCCAAGTGGATCTTAAGGTAAGGAGTTTGCTCAGTTTGTTGTTGCCACTGAGCGAGCCTCAATGGAAGTGGAAAGAGATTTACTTCGGATTGTATCTCTTGGATGTTGTTGCTCGGTATCACGGGGTAGCGATGGACTTTGTGTCTGGTCGTGCTACAAGATAAGTTTGGGTTCCATTTTTATCTGCTGAGTTTGCTTGCAACAGAAGCAGTTTTCAGTTAGCTGGTTAGTTGGCACCGTTCGAGGCTGTGTTTAGTAAGCTTGTAGTTCTCCAGTTATCTGGGAAGAGGTTGGGTCAGACAGGTTTCTGGGTTCCGAGTTGTTGCAGTTGTCTACCGGCTCAGTTCATAGGTTCCGGGATCATTTGTTGACAGCACAGTCCTGGAAAAACTATGTCGATGTTTGGCATAGAGTTCCTGAGTGTAAGGTAAGTCAGCTCGTGTTTCTTGGAGGTGGCACCATGGTGTCGTGTTTGAAGTTCGGTAAGCGGAAAAGTTGAGTTTTAGAATTGTGGATGAGTTGCACAGTTTTTCAGTTATCGATGTTTCGGTGGTACATTACGGATTCGTAGCACGTTGTGGTTGTTGAGCCTTTGTAGTTAATCAAAGTTTTAAAGTTGGCAGTTGTGTTGAGACCGCATTACTCGGTGTGATTTTAGTCATAAGGACTTTCGCAGACGAAAGTCATAAAATGTTGGAATATTGTAACGACCATGGTCTTGGTTCGCAGACGAAAGTCATATAAGGACTTTCGCAGACGAAAGTCGAGATTGGATTTAATTAGTTGAGTTTTGTTCTTGGTTCTTGACATGTTGATTATTGATAAATTTAGGTCGTGAAGTTCGTTCGAGATTTATGGATTAAAAGTAATAATTTGTGTGTTGGAGGTTTTGGAGCATTGGATTTAATTGGTGAAATTAAGAGTTAATTGTTGCCGTCGTTGGGTTTCGAACATTTGCCTTTGGGTTGGAAGAATTGGAGTTGGAGAAGTGAAAATAAAGAAAATAAAAGACTCCCCACCTAGGATTCGATCCATGGTCTTTTGTGGGAGTTGGGTTTAGTCAATTTAAATTAAAAAGAAAAGAAAAGAAAAAGGAATTTTAACCCTAGGTTTTTGGAATGCAATCATTTGAGCACTTTTCCAAGAGCCTTGCTACCGCCAACTTATCCATCCTCTCTTCGCCTTTTGCTCGCCGAATTCTCCAAGATAAGAACGTGTTCTTCATCTTCTTCTTCTTATTGTTCGAGTGTAGTTTGTTGGTGCTCATCCTTGGTTTTGTTGTTGCATTGAAACGAACCAGCTGCAGTCGTCCTTCTCCATTGTATTCGCTGTTCGATCTGATTGTTCTTCGCACGCTAGGGCTCTTCGAGGTAAGATCGAGTTGTTGTTGTTCCTTCTCTTGATTCACATTGCTCCTGGATTCATTTTCATGAAGGACTGGGGGTTTTTGGTTTGGTTCTCATGGTTGCTTTGCGGCGATTCAGATATGTCTGTTTGTGTCGTGCCTTGCTTTCGTTTGCACAGCCGTTCCCTGTCTTCACCAAACCAGATCGAGACAGCAGCAGATTTGTAAAGACCCGACCGGTTTAACAGAACTAAACCTAGTCTTTACTACGTGCATGCATTTAAAGCGGAACTAAAAGACATTATAACATGGGATTCCATAAGTCGAAAACATTTAACTCAGTTAATTAAAACATTTAATGATCTGGCCAGATAATATTTCAAATAAAATCAGTCTATCAATTCAAACAATATTCAGGAATCCAAAATCAGTTAAAGAAAATGTCTAAGGCACCAAGCCCACTACATGCAATAAAACAGTTTACT
>JBBMEF010077956.1:0-10007 GCA_037832685.1 Sicyos baderoa | reverse complement strand
GTTTCGAAGTCGGAGACGCACGGTGGTCGGGGGGAGGTCGCGGCGGTCGGAGGTGGTCGAAGAGTTCTACGAGGTCGGAGGTTGGAAGTCGAAGAGGTCGGAGGTCGAGGTTTAGGGCTCGGGAAAATCGCGTGAATGAGGGGGAAAATTTTAAGTTTCTGGAATTTTAATAACTCATTTATGACCGGCGCCGGTCATAGATGAGAATTTCTCATCTATGGTCGGCTGCCGGTCATAGATGAGTTACCTCATTTATGACTGGCGCCGGTCATAAATGAAAAATTCTCATCTATGACCGGCTGCCGGTCATAGATGAGCCTGTCATCCACGTACATTGATGACCGGTAATGATTTGCCTGTCATCTTTCTTTATGCTTGTCATAAATGCTTCCGTGTTTTTTTTTTAAATTTTTCAGCCGGTCATAAATGACACAATTTGTACTAGTGGTAAGATTTGCTTTATCATAAAATTAAAAGAATCTCTTCCCACAAACTTACACTCGTTGATACTCAACACTTAAAATATACAATCCCAAATAGATTATATATTAATAAAATTGGATTAATGAGTGTGAAGCACAAGCCCCTAAAAGGGACAAGCTAAATAATTATTCCTTGCTTTTGCAGTGATTTTTATCATCCCTTGATTGTGCTTATTGAATCAGATACTCTTCTAATGTTTCCAATCATTTTCACTACAAATACCCACAGATTTTAAATCTAACTTATCATTTTCTTTTTTCTTTATTATTAATAATAATAATATTATTATTATTAGTATTATGGCAAATCTTCCTCGTTTTGGTTATACACGCCAACGTTTCTCTGAGCCCCGCCCCGGCTCTGCGTCAAGACTAGATGTTAAGCCGACGGTGGAGCCGGAATATTTCTCCTCCGCTCCGGCGGCCGCAACCAATATTCTTCAAACATCACCTTTAAAAGAAAGATGGCGAATCAGTGCTCCGTCGTCTCCCAAAACATTCAACCCAACCTACATCTCTCCGCCGCGATCACCGCTGAAGCCGAAATATTCCGGCGTGGGTGCACCACTCTTTCCTATGGATTTACCAAGTTTGGTGGCGAGACATGAACCCGAGCACACGGCTCGATCCAGGAGCCCACCAGAGGTTTGTTCAAATCACTATTAGTTCTCTAACAATTTCCTTCCTTTTTTTAAAAAATAGAATATAATTGTATTATTGTCAAAATAATTGATTAAATTAAAATTTTTAAAGATATAATTGTTACAAACTCCATATGAGTTCAAGAGTGATTAGTATCCTAAAATTAAATGCTGGTAAAAAAGATAATATTTTATCTTCTTTGTTGAATTTTTCTGTCCTAATTGTTACAAAAAGACACAACATTTTCACTGGACAATAGATAACATGGGATTTTCATTTTAAAATGAATTGGATATGAGAAGAAGGTTGTTTATTTATGTTATAAAAGTTTTGAAGCCATTTTTGCGTAGGTCCACCAGAAAAGCATCCTTTACGAGGAAGCAACAGTGAATAAGGCAGCGAACACCGAGCACCGAGCATCGGAGTACAGATCGGGCAAACCCCACCGGAAGCAGCAGCAGGAAAGTGATGTTATAAACATGAAAGGCGAGAATGTAGGAGCCGTGATGCACATCACCCAATCCTCTGATCATGCCACACAAATCCATCCAAGCAATGTAGAAAAAAATGAAAAAACAAACCAATCCAGCTCTAATATTCCACGAAAATCCTTCATGAACAACAATTTTCAAGGCGTCAACAATTCGATTATGTACCATTCGAATTTGAGCCACCGTAATCCAGGCCTGCACCTTGCTTTCTCCAAGAACCACACCCATGGAGCCACTAAATAATATCTCTCATTATTGCTAATAACAATCATTATCATAATAATTGAAGCATTTTATATTGACATGGGATACATTTTCATATTGTATTACTATTTGCAAATTGAGTGATTAATAATAAAAGGTACCATTACGCTTCTACTCCAAAATCAATTGAGGTATTGAGAAATTCTCACTTTGTCCAGTTTAGATTTTTTTGCTTGAATTTCGGAGCTAATTAGTGATAAGATGAGTGAATCACATATCTTATATTTGAGATTATAATAATTGAAGATGGCAGATTCACATATCTTATTAGCAAGTTTAGTTTGTTAACCCTAATAAAAATAATAATTTAATTAATGTATTTATGATTATGAAGTCATGAATTCAAATTCTTCGACTCTTTTCTGTTAGGGACAACAAACAACAACCTCCACATTGATATGATATTGTCCACTTTGGGAATCACCCCTCATGGCTGCTTTGTTTTTGGGCATCTCCCAAAAGGCCTCACTTCAATGGAGGTGTTGTCCCCTCCTTATAAACCCAAGATCTTCCCCTCTTCTTAGCGATGTGGCCAAGATCTTCCCCTCTTCTTAGCGATGTGGGATACTTTGTTTACCCAACAATCCTCCCCTCAAACAAAGTACACCAAGTCATACCTGAGTCTCGCCACCGCTCCTTTGTTTTACCTGAGTCTCGCCACCGCTCCTTGTTTTACCTGAGTCTCGCCACCGCTCCTTTGTTTTTACACCGGGATACCACCCCTCAACAAAGTTACCGAGCCATTCGAGAGCCTTGGCTCTGATACCATTTGTTAGGGACAACAAACACTCACAATCCTCCACATTGATGTGATATTGTCCACTTTGAAAATCACCCCTCATGGCTTTGTTTTTGGATATCTCCCAAAAGGCCTCACATCAATGGAAGTGTTGTCCCCTCCTTGTAAACCCAAGATCTTTCCCTCTTCTTAGCGATGTGGGATACTTTGTTTACCCAACATTTTCAAATACTATTGGAAGAGTTCAAACACACACACACAAAAAAAAAAAAAAAAAATTAAGTTTTCTTTTCTTAAAATTCAAACATAAGAAATTATTGTTCATGAATGTCTCCAAAAGCAACGGTGCCGTTTTGTTCCCTTTATGTTTATGACTCATTTTTATCCTTCCAAGCGGCATCGTTTTGACGGCTATTGATTCGGTAAATTCAATGCTCCCTTTTTAACGCCGGACTCGGTGATTTAATTCCATGACGACGCGACAACGTTTTCTCCGGCAATTTTTATAAGGAATTTTGTTGTATACCAACTACCCTCTATTAAAATTATGAAGTACATTTTTATCAAAAAATTCTTTTATATAAAAATTTTGAAGGATTGAACTCAATCGAACTCAATCAATAACTAGTGATTGAATTAAATCAGTTTGTTAAGTGATTGAGTTAATTATTGGTAATCACACTAATCATTTGATTAGTTTTAATTTTTTGGTATATATACAATTATTTTCAGTTTTGTGTTATACATGCAATTTTTTAGCCAATTTTTATTATACATGAAAAATTATCTTTTTATAACCTTGGCCGATTTGACTGTCCTAGCCAGCGGTCAAATTTTCCTGGCTTAAAGGGTTCAGGAGTTGACCAGCAGCCGAATCGTTGAAGGCCAATCAATTTTCTATTTGTAAAACACAAAGGCTAATGTTTGACTGTTTGTGAGATTTTAGGACCTGTTTATCTATGATAAGTTTTGAGAAGAGAAAAATTTGGGCCCATCCAATAGCACCCACCATAATATCATTATATAGTATTTTTGATGTCATATATCTTATATTTTTTTTATTGTATATTTATTATAAAAAATAATTAAAAGAAAAAAGAAGATATGTGACTTTACATAAATGACACCATAATAAAAATGTTATTGAGAGTACACTCAAATTCTTCTCTTATTTTTAAAAAATTATTATAATTAAAATATGCATACTAAAATTAAGTATCGACAAATTTCTAATATATTTATTATCAAGACTTTTAAATCCTAAATTTGGGTAGTAAAATACATGTGACAAAACATTGTATACAACCATAAGAATAGGGATAAACATTGAATACAACAAATCACACTTTTAGTTTTTCAATAAAGTTCGACGCTTTATTATAGAGTTGTGTAATGGTTACATTTCTCTCAAATCTGTTTCAAGAGAGTATAAATCAATTAATTTAAGTACATATGTCAATAAAAACAATAAATTAACAACAAAACAAAAGTGTGTGGCTAATCAATATTAAAAAATTACGAATTGGATTCTATTTATCCAATCATTGTTGAACTAAAAACTATTAATAAATATATAGATATAAATATTTTTTCCTTTTTCCATATCTTAAACTTATTTAAATAAAATGGTATATTTCTCCTGTCAAAGTATATAACTTTTAGCTGACAAGTGCATGAATCAAGTATAAGTGGGTTGAAAATATAATTTTTTTTTTTTTTTGAAACACTTGAAAATATAATTCTCTATCCCTAATTAAAATCTTTACGTTCCTTTAATAATAATTTTTTTTTTTTTAATTTACAAGTTTTACTATTGAATTTTATTTTTATTCTGATAGATTTTTCTTTCTCTCTTAAAAGAAATATTTGTATCATAACCCAACATTAAAAGTCAAAAACAAATTTTGGAAGTTCTATTTTATTATTATTATTATTTTAAATGTTACATTTTACATATATAAAATGTAAATATCAAAATGAATGAAAATTATAGTTTCAATCGTTTTTTTAGAACAATATGTTCAATTGTTGAAGATTAAAAATATTCAACACCTCTATTATATGTATGGTAAATACTCTCCTTATTATCAATGAGAAATAACTTTATATTGTACTCAAAAAAAAAAAGAAAAAAGAAAAAAATGTGTCTATAATTATTTGAAAACAGAAAGGCTAATGTTTGACTGTTTCGTAATCTCAAAAAAAGAAAAAGGAAAAAAATGTCTCTATAATTTTTTTTTTATTATTTATGATTTATAATTTTTTTAATTTAAATTTGTTTCACTCAAATTCTCTATCTCTTTCCTTAAAAAGTATTTGAGTCATCATAAAACTTCAAAAAGTTAAAATAAGCTGTGAAAGTTTCTATTTATTTATTTATTTTTTAGTTTTAGATTTTAGAAACATAGATAAATGATAAATATCACAATGAGGAAAATTAGTTTTGAATCATCACAAAGTAATTTTATATCATCTAAAATTAATTAATAAAAATAAAAAAGTAAAATGATTATTAAATCATACAAATTCCTCTTACTCACAAAAATACGCTTCTTCTAGAAGGGTATAGAAAACATTTAACTTAGTACAAGTATAGTAAAAATACTTATCCTCACATTTTTTTTTCTTTTTTAAATACAAATTGGGGGGAGGGCTTATCCCCACATTTTAATCATTGAAAACTGTATACCAAAAAAGATTATACATATAATCCTTCCATATTTCCATTTCGATTTCATTAATCTAAACGGTCTATAAATACCCACAAAAATACAACTCTTACATATCATTTCCACTTTCAATTTCCTCCTCACCAAACACTCATTTTATCATGGCAACTTACACTCGCTTCCGTCGTACATGGCCTTTACAACCTACTCCGGTCGTTGCCTCTCCTCTAACGTCACCCCCCGCCGTCGCCATCACCGCGGTTGCACCACCTTCTCGGCCTCCGGCGAAGGTGACAAAATTTAAGCATGAGCATCACCCGAGTCGGGGTTTAAACCTTAATGGTGAAAATAAGGGCGCTATTATGCATATAAATGTATCATCGGAAGGGATAGAAGAAATTGTGAAGAAGAGAGGAGCTGAAGAAAAGAAGAAAACTAGAGGAAATCAAGAATTAAAGAAATCAAATTTGTTGGTGATGAATGCAAATTTTCAAGGGCTCAATAATTCAATTTTGTACAACACTTCTTCTTCCCACTCTCATGATGCTGGCCTGCATTTTTAGGATGTATGATCATAAAATAATATATGTAATAGGAAATAAATCTCGATTCATTATTTAATATAATACTAATATATATGCACTTTCAATATATAAAGTTATTTGAATTCCTAATTTCTTAATTATTGAGTTCGGCCTACGTAGAGGGTATTACTGTTTTCTTCCTAAAAAAAAGAAAAAGGATATTACTATTTTTAAATAAGATATAATATTTAGAGTCAAACTGGGTGATTATAAAGTTGAATTGGATTAGTACTAAGTCAGAATCACATCACCAATATTTTCGATGGAACTTTGACTTCTTGTTCTTTGTTTTTTTGTTTTTTTAAAACTAAAAAGACCCTTATTTTAATCTTTGAACAATTTTTTCAATTAACTTATTAATATTATACTAATAAAGAGTTAAATTGATAATATCTTTCTAAGGGAATAATATCAATTACTTTTACTTTATTGTTATCTTTTAATTATTCTTTTTAATGTCAAATTGAATATGAGACAACCCCTTAAAGGGAAATAATAAATCCATATCTTTTAAACAACACATCAAGCAAAAAGCAAGAACTCACTTAAAATTAATTTTGGCCACAAAATGCATGAGTAAACAGAAACCGAAAGAAATTAAACCGGCCTGGCCAATGAAACCATTGAAACTTAAACCATAAACCATCTCATTTTATTCTCATAATAATAATAATTTATTTTCTGGTATGATATATTAATTCTCCAGCATTAATTTCTCTTTCTTCCTTGTCTAGTAATTCTTGTGTTGTTTCTTCTTGTCATCAACAGTGAACCGGTGGCCGGTCGGGTTCCGGGAGAAAGCGAGGTGCAAACCGGGGTCACGGTGAGCCAAAGAAGCCTCGAAAATAAGGGAATTGTTTACGGTCTGAAAATTGGTGTTCAAAAAAGTGGTTGTTGGCACTGAATTAAGTGCTTTTTGGCCCTTTGAATCGCCTTCTGTTTTTTTATCCTTCTTTATGGCATGTCCACCTTGTTGTTTTGACTCAACAATTTCCATCACTGCCCCAATATTTTCTCCAGCAATGTTTATGGCATTTGGCTGCTGCTTCGTTTTGCCCGACTCGAAATGTCGATCCGACTTCGTCACCTTCTCGATGGCTTTGTAGACCATCGATTTAGGCTCCGCTATGGGTGATCTGTGTTGAGAGCGTGAATTAAAAACTAACATACCCTAATCTGTCACCCTAACTTAAATTAGTTCATAGTTAAATAGTGTGGAAAGAGTATAACTAGGGTACCATATAAATTCATAACCTATCTAATTTAAAGTCAAGGCATGAAAAAATCTTTATGAGTTAAGTCCATACCTATCACATACTTCAGAATTAATTTCTTATAAATTTTTTTGACAACCAAACTTTGTACAAATATTGATTTATGTTTTTATAAGAGATTAATTCTTAAGTAGATGACTACATGGATTGAACTCATCACCTTAAACACTCTAAGAATCTTTTGGACCACTTAAGCCGCTCGGAGATGGTTATTATAGACACTATAATCTTTATTAACCTTAGACGCTATAATCTAGATACTATAATCTTTATTCTATAGCTATAAATTTGAGTTGAAAAGTACGTATAATTAATATGGTTACCTATGTTTGTTTAAAGAAGTATCCTATTCAAGAAAAATTGAGCAAATTACATTTTAAACCTTTGAGTTTAGGGTTAATTTGACCAACCTGGGTTGAATGGTAGGCTTTTGCTTAGGGTACTCTTCTACAGACTTGGATGGTGGCGAGTTAACAACGCGTGCAGTCGAAGCTCTATACGACGGAGAAGAAGGCGGTGAAGCAAACTTGTTAATAGAATATGTCGGAGACACCGGTAATGATCCTCTCTTCGGGGAAAGGGGTGGCGAGCGAGCCGAGCGAGGCTCCGCCGAAGTGTCTTTATTTCCGGAAGGATATCGGTGACGATCATATTGAGCCGAATCTTGGCTTGAAGTATTACCGCCTGGGGCAACGGGTCGGTTAATGGAAGAAAAACGGTACATGGAACGACCAAAACGACCAGCCATTACGAAAGCAAGAAAATAATATGTGTTTGTTTTTGGTAGGGAAGAAATAGACAAAGTTAATTAAATGCGATGCCTAAAACTCAGATGATGAATCACATGTGAGTGTTTAGGGTTATTTTTATAGGAAATAAAGTAAAATAGAGAGATTAAAAGAAGAAAAGTATCAGATTCAAAACTTACGTCAGCTGAACAAAAGTGAAGCGAGCCCTTATATTGGTAACTTTTCTTACTCTTCAACCATCGAGTCAAAAATTGGATTATTTAGGCCCCGTTTAATAACCATTTGGTTTTTTGTTTTTCGTTTTTAAAATTTAAGCCTATTCTCACTCAAATTTACTACAATGTCTTTCACCCTTCCTACCATATATCTATCTTTCCTTAAGAAAGTAAGAATACTAACCAACTTTTAAAAATAAAAAAAGTAACTTCCAAAAATTTGTTTTTGTTTTTGTTTTTAAAAGTTGGTTAGTATTCTCCTATTTATAACTTAAGGAAAGATGGATAAATTGTAAGAAGGGTGAAAGACATGGTAGTAATCTTGAGTGAGAATAGACTTAAATTTCAAAAATAAAAAACAAAAAATCATGGTTACAAAACGGGGCTTTATTCTTTTTTTTATATATATATATTTATGCATTATCTTCCAATTCGGAAAATGTGAGGATGGGTAAATTTGATTGGAAAATGTGAGGATGTGTTATCATTATTTTTCTCCTAAATGTAGAAGTTTCTTTTTTTTCATTCAAATGGTTGGAAATTATTATTTTTAGTTTAAAAAGCTTACCTAAAATTTGAAAACTATGATAGTAAAGTAGTCAATAACTCACATCGGTATATTTCATTAAGCGAGAAATTTTCTAATTCTTAATCTACTTTTAAAAATATATATATATATCCTTCAACTCTTTTTTAGTAGAAATTGGAAGATGGAAACTACAAACTCTACATAGAAAATATTGAGCAAACATGTGATCAAACTCGTGAATATAATGTTGAACTAGATTACAACCAAACAATTTACGGTATAATTTAGCTTTTTGTTTTATTATTTTCCAGACAATTTACGGTAGACAATGGTTGCTTAATTTGTTTTTGTTCTGTCGGAAAAAATGTAAGATTTTGTTTTTTTTGGGCAAAGAATTTTATGAGTGAGAAGACTTGTTGTTGACTGTGCTTGATGGGAGAGTGAGGTATGAATATTTGTGAGTAGCTTGAACAAGTTTTGAACTGGATACCACTTTTCTTTCTTTTCCTCTCTCACTTAATTTGAGTTTAATTTAAGGTATTTATTCCATTTTTCTAATAATGGGAAATGGAATCGTTCATTAGTAGAAATTATTTAACTTCATAGTTTGTTCTACTATACATTTAGAGCACTTGCACACTCATTCTAACATCCTATTCAATCACCACTTCTACCAAATAAGGTTGAAGCCTAAATGCTAAAAATAGAAACTAAGATTATAAATATTAAAATTATAATGTAATCTTAAAATTAGGTCTTTATTAGGTATATAATATAAATTGAGGTTAAGATGTTTAGTTCACTTATGTCGAAATTCACATATTTATAGACATGTTTTTATATTTATCCAAGAAAAATTTGATGTCATAGATTAAAAGGGATGATCTTGGATGAGGTTTTGGAAGAAGAGATAGCTTGATGAGTTAAAAATTGAGAATTCTATAATAACTCATTTTGGATGTAAATTTTTATGGAGGATTTGCAGCCAAAAACTTGTTCGGATGTTTTTTTTTTAGAGGAGTTAGAGGCAATATTTTGTTTGGATATGAATTTGAAATGAGGAGTTATTTTGAATAGTTAAAATTGAATTATTACAAATGAGTTATTTTAAATAATTAGAAATGAGTGATTAAAAATGACTATTATTTTAAGTAGTTAGAAATGAAGAATTGTTTTGAATCATTACACTAACTTATTTAGATCTGATATTTCCACAAATGATTAATAAATGCTCCATCTTTTTATTAGTACCATACATGATGTATCTTAATTCTTCTTAAATTTGACAAACAAACACCTTTCAAAGATTTTTTTTTTTTTTTTTTTTTTTTTTTTTTTTTTTTTTTTTTTTTGGGAAACACCCCCAAAA
>JBBMEF010077945.1:0-10007 GCA_037832685.1 Sicyos baderoa | reverse complement strand
AACTCGAGAAAGAGTTCCTTACCTTGGCACTAGCTAGCACAACCTCTAACCAACACCTAAAGGACTCCTAACGATGCTGAACCCGAATTCCAACAACACCTTGCAATTTAAACAAGCATTCTAACTATAACCAATTTAAATACACAAACAACCCCTTAAAACGCACTTGGACAGCAGCTTAATAATTATACAAAAGTAGCAGCCATACCCCAACTCGCTGCTGCTAAGTGTCGGCGAAGATGCTGCCTAGGTGCTGCTTGGACGGCGTGACGGAAGGAACGGGCGCTCGGCTGCGTGCTCGCAAGACCTCGCGGTAACGACTGAACGATGGTGACAAGGGCTGCCGAGACAAGACGCGCGCGCTGGACTAGGCACGCTCGGACGCTGCTGGCGGGAGGAAGCGTCGCTGCTGCTATGAACGCTGGCGGACAGCGCAGTTGGGCGGAACGGACGCTGCTGCTTCTCGGTTGGCTGCGCGGCGAGAGATGTGCGATCCGTGATCGATTGGTGCTGCTTCGAGGGACGAATCAGACCAAGAAAGAACAAGAAAAATACCAAGAATCAGCCCTTTTCGCTCCCGATTAAAACCAACCAAACCAACCAAGAACCACAAGAAAACATTAAGGAACAAGCGGAAATTACCTTGCAATTTAACGACGAACGATGAAGCCTTCACGAAGATGAAACCAACGATGGAGGGCGATCTCTTCCTGTCTTTTGGATGAGAAAATCACACAAGCAGAGGCAAGGAGGCGCTGGTTTGCGATCGTAAAAGAGGAGGAATAAAAACTTATTTTATTTCATTTAATTCATTAATCTCTAAGTCCTCCCATCGAGCCCCAGCGATGGCACAATTAAAATCCCATATTTTCTTTACATACAAGCACTCCAAGGGCAAGGGTTCAAGCCCCACCAACGACATTATTTAAATACAATTTTTTCCTTCTTTAATAACACAACTCCTGAGCACCTGAAATCAAGAAACGGAACCTTTAATAAACGATAACCAAGATTCCAATAATCCACGAGAAATAATAACGACCACTAACCTTATTCGACGATCCGAATTCCCGGGCCGTTACATATAGTTAGAGGGTCTAGAGAAGCAGGAAAGTTCGTAAGAACGTAATAGTAACGAAATAGACGTTTGGCATAGGGTGTATGTTTTCGCTCACCACGTTGAGAAACCAGTGAGCATTCTTATTTGACTTCGAGAGGAGCAAATGACGAACCCTCCTTAGCACTATCCTGATCGTAGGTTATAACGAACCCTCAGAAATAAGGTTCGCCTATGAGCACATTTTACATATATAAAGTTGAGTTCGAGAGAACCAACTAAATACTCGAGAGAGTATTGTTGAGAACTCGAGAGAGTTCAAGAATCTGATCTGTGGCTCGTTACTTTTCGCTGAAAGCGAACCTCCTAAACCCTTAATTCCTCTAACATCTTTTATCAATCACTACACAACATAGTTTACTGTTAATCGACCAACACCCATTTACAACAAACATTTTCTTTGACTCTAGCACGAACACAATTGTTTACACTTAACGAAGTTCCCTGTGGATTCGACTTGGACTTACTATAATTAAACTTGCTGCACGAACGTGTATACTTGCACGCTTAGATGATAGTTTCACACGAAGTGAGTTTCATTCCCTTCGTCAACGACGAAGTCGAGATTCATCACGAACCCAATCATTTCAGAAGATAAATTTATTAGATAAATTGTGTGATCGCTATTTTTACAATACCTATACAAGGAGAAACAAACAACAGGTTGAGCAGTCAAGTATCTGAACAAATCAAGCTCTACACGATCCCGAACCAGTTTTGTATTTTGAACAATTCATCCATGAGCCTAACAATGCGGTAAATGATGAAGTTGATGATCTTAATCTTCCGATTGCAATACATAAAGATGTTAAAGGTGTTAGGAGTTGCACCATGCACCCTATTGGGAATCACGTATCATATGAAACCTTGTCTGATTCTTATCGTGCCTTTATGTCTAGTCTCGATATTACACAGGTTCCAACCAGTATTGTAGAAGAGTTAAAACATCTTGGCTGGAGGAAAGTTGTACAAGAAGAAATTGGGGCCCTTGAGAAAAATGATAGGTGGATAATGACAGAATTGCCCATTGAAAAACGAACTGTGGGCTGCAAATGAATATTCATAGTTTAACACAGTGTTGATGGAAGTATTTAGAGGTTAAAATCTAGGCTAGTATAGCCAGAGGATTTACTCAGTCATATGGGATTGATTATTAGGAGACGTTTGCACCAATTGCCAAACTCAACACCATAAGAATTATCTTGTCTCTTTCCGCTAATCTCGAGTGGGGTCTTCAACAACTGGACATAAATAATGCATTTTTGAATTAGGATCTGAAAGAAGAAGTTTATATGGAAATTCCTTCTAGATATGAAAACGATATCAGTCTAATAAAGATCTTCCGACTTGAAAAATCCCTATGTGGACTTAAGCAATCACCTCGTGCCTGGTTTGGAAGATTTGCTAGCTTCATTCTTAGCCTTGGATATTCATAGTGCCATTCAGATCACACACTATTTGTCAAAAGAAGGTTAGAAATGGCTCTTTCCCTATTGATAGTGTATATAGACGATATTATTCTGCCAGGAAATGATGATTCTGAGTTACAAGAATTAAAGAAAGTTTTGGCCAAAGAATTTGAAGCCGAAGATCTCGGAAACCTCTAGTATTTCTTAGGCATGGAAGTTGCACAGTCCAAGACAAGTATAATTATGTCTCAAAGGAAGTATGTGTTAGATCTTTTTACAGAAACTGACATGTTAGGATGTAAACCGGTAATATCCCCCCATGGATCCTCAAAAGAAGTTTGGATCCAACCCTGAAAGCAGTTTTGTGGACAATGGGAGATATCAAAGGCTGGTAGGACGTCTCATATATCTTTCTTATACTCGGCCAGATATTGGATTTACTGTTAGTATTGTCATTCAATTCATACATCGTACCAATGACGAACATATAAAGGAGTATACATAATCCTCAAATATCTGAAGATGACACCCGGGAAGGGGTTATTGTTTAAAAGAACTAATAAGAGAGATACTGAAGTATACTCAGATGCAAATTGGGCAGGTGATACTACAGATAGAAGATCTACATCTGGATATTGTTCATTTGTATGGGGCAATCTTATTACCTAGAGAAGTAAAAAACAACAGGTGGTTGCTAGAAGTAGTGTTGAAGCTGAATATCGAGCATTGTTTCAAGGAATATGTGAAGGCATTTGAATAAGAAGGGTTCTTAATGAGTTAGGATACAAGTACTCATCATCAATTCAGATGATGTGTGATAATCAGGTTGCTATTGCTATAAGTATTGCCAAAAATCTTGTTTATCATGACAAAACGAAACATGTTTAGATTGATAGACACTTCATCTTTGAAAAAGTTAACAGCAAAGTGGCTCAACTTATTTATGTCCTTACCAAGCAACAAGTGGAAGACATACTCACTAAACCATTACCAAGACCGAACTTCGAAAAATTGAATAGCAAGCTAGGTTTGTATGATATATAACTTAAATGGAGTGTTAGAAGTTAGGGTTAATTTCGTAATTTGTAAATATGTTGATTTCATTCTTCTGTAGGTTTGTTAGGTAGGTGAGAGTTTATAGGAAAAATCTTGCATTTGATTTCTTTTGATTTGTATTAATACATAATTGAGATTTGAATAAAATAATAAAACAAGAGTTTCTTTTTTGATCTTTATTAATACGTAATTGACATTTGATTTCTCTTGTTCTTGCTATTTTTAGAAGGCATACCAAGGTGCACCCCCAAGATTCTCATTCACTTTAACTCCCAACATCTGACTGAGAGCCTCCTGATCACCATCCCTAATATTGCTATTGAATAACATGGCAGACTTCTCAAAATTGACCATTTGATAAGAAGTTTTTTCATAACAAACAAGTATATCCTTAATTTTTAAACAATCCTCCAATTTAGCCCTGAAAAAAAAAATCAAACTATCACCAGCAAATGAGAAATAGTAGGACAAAGACTATTGTTTTTAAAGCTTTAAAAATTTTCCAGATCATCTTCTTTCTTAAGAAACATAGACAATCTCTCATCACATATAAGAAAAATATGCGGGGAAAGCGGGTCCCTCTGCCTCAACTCTCTCTGCGGTCGAATATCTCCGAACGGAGGACCATTAACCATAACTGCATATCTGACTGAAGAAATAAACTTCCCAATGAGATCGATCCACTTCGAAATAAAGCCCAACCTATTCATCATAGCAAGAATAAAACTCCACTTCACTCTGTCACAAGTCTTACTCATATCCAATTTCAACGCCGCCCATCCATCCTTACCAGAATTTCGCTTATGAATTGAATGAATGCATTGAAAGCTCAAGACCACATTATCAGTAATAAGCCTCCCTAGAACAAAAGCTGCCTAATAATTGACATTTCTTTTCTTCTCCACTTGACAATTGACATTGTTCCTTTAATCTTAAAAATTTGTATTTGGCTCTCAACAAATTCATCTAAGTCTTTAGTTATAATTTTCAATATAAGGATTGAATCGTTATAAATTTTAAAACATAGGCTTTTTTTTAACATAAGTTGGGGGGATGGGGAGCACAAACCCTACAAGAAAAGTACTACTGCTTTCAAATAAATGAGAGCCAAATAATTCTAATTTTCGGGATCAAACCAATGTTCATGGTGTTGAACTCAATTACCACCAAACAATGAAATCATCAAACCATCATCTCTTTCGGTAAATATATATTAAATTGTTATATAGTAAAATTTGAAAACTAAAATTTTAAGTAGAGAATGCTAGACTTATCAATTTCTATGATAAACTAGGGGTAATAACCCATACTTGATTAATCGTTTTCTGGACAAAAAAAATTGAAAATATCGAACAAATTATTACAAATTCAATATAAAATATTTTAATGTTATTTTTATAGAGTTATGAATGGGTCGGTGGCACAATTGGTATTTGATTTGGTGTTAATTCATTTCCACTCCACGGTCACGAGTTTGATCCCTGAAATCTGTAGTTTTAGTACCGAGTTGGGATCTTCCTTCTTTTAAATTATAGGTGATTTTTATATCAAGTTATACATAGATTAGGCAAATGTTGTTAGGTTAACTTTTCATTTTTATTCATTTTGTACATGATTTGTGGGTGAGGGGTTAAAGCTCTTATAGCTTGCAAGAAGTGCTTTATCAGTAGAGTTAAAGCTCAAGTTGATTATTTTGATTTTAGTTAGGCTATGGTAAGTTTGTATATATATATATATATTGTTTTTTTACCTACACAATTGTTATTTTATGACTCATGATTTTTTTAGTATCATGATTATTAGAATTTACGAGACAAAACGAGTAATAGCTTCGCGATATAAATGTATACCGATGATTAAGAGATCATGCATTTGAATCATGCCGCTCCAATTAGAGATGTCTAATTTTTCCGCTCGAGGACATGAAACAATTTCATCGTGGCCAAACGCAGTTGGGACATGAAATTCTTATTTTCTTTTTATAAAAAAAAACTATTTTTTCTCTATATTTATACCTTTAATTTTTAAATTAAAAAAAAATTATTGTAAAATTATCCAATCAAATGTCTATTTTTCTTTAATAATTAATCATTTTTTAGGAGATTTTTCATGTATAACAAAAATTAGCCAAAAAATTGCATCTATAGCACAAAAGTGAAAATAATTGCACATATACCAAAATTTTGAGTGATAGAACTCAATCGAACTCAATCAATAACTAGTAATTGAACTCAATATGTTGAGCTTAATCACTTAACAAACTCAATCAATAACTAGTGATTGAACTCAATATGTTGAGCTTTGAGTTCAATCACTAGTTATTGATTGAGTTCGATTGAGTTCAATCACTCAGAATTTTGATATAAACGAATATTTGATAAAAATGTGCTATAATTTTAATAAAGAGCCCTAAAATTGGTATATATAACAAATTTCTCATTTTTTAAGATAATTTTATTATTTGAAATTATTATGAAAAAATAATTAAATGGAATACTTATAGTCCTAAGTTTATATAAAAATAAACTATAAAATAAAATTCGGTTGGATAAAAAATCAATTTATTAATTTCAATCAATAAAAAATCATAAAATGATAAACTCAAGGGGAATTGTACTAGATGGACCTAGGTATGCATAATTAAAATTATTTGCAGATCCATTTTTTTGTTTTTTTAATTAGATGTTCTGTCTTTTTTAAATACCATATTGTCATTTCTCTATAATTAATTCCATATTTATTATTATTTTTGTGATTTTGTCATTCAAGTTTATCTACTGTTTTCCACCATTTTTTTCGATGAAAATAAATCGTTCATTCTCTATCGTCCTCCACCATTTTTTACGGCGAAACTAAACCATCTATTCTCTGTAGCCGTGTTTTTCATAACTTGTCGGCTAATCTTTTATGCCAAGAAAGAAAAAATTACTTGGATTGTTTCTGGGTTTCTTAAACTGCACCAGCCACGTTGTGATTGGGGGTGGCGCTCTCACAAAACCCTAATTTTCATGAAATTAGAAGATGAAAATAATACGGTTTTATCATAATATCATATTATCATACTCATAACATATATACTTATACTCTATTACAATATACATTTCATAAATATGATGTATGAAATGCAACAACGTCGTCGTGATTGATGACGACTAATAATACGGTTTAACTATAATAATGTATTACTCGTAACATAAATAATAATAATATGGTTTAACTATATATACACAAATGAAGAATATGAAAATAATACAGTTTAACTACAATGTTGTATTACTCGTAACATAAATAATACTCTATTACAATGTACATTACATAAATACAGTATATTTATTATAATTTCTAAATTGTATTGTCTGTGAGTTATTATATAACATTATATGTATGTATACATTTATATTATAACCCTAACTTTGCATGGATATAGACGATGAAATTAATATGTACTCTTAATAACTATATTAATATTTTATTAGAGAACAACCGTTTATGTTAGTAATGTTAAATCTATATGAAATCCATTTACTCAATATGTCTTTTATTTCGATTTTTTGTTACCAAACAAACATTGATTATTATTTTTATTTTTTGCTTCATTTCTTAATACATTGTAGTATGACATTCATCAATATGTGTTTTGATTGACAAAATTAGTTTGTTGAACTGTCTTATTGTTTTAGTAAATAATGTATTGCACATAATAATACCATATTTTTTAAGTCAATTTGATTTTGTACCATGTATTTACATTTATAAACTGTATAAGTGTCAAAGTTTTGTATACTACTGTATTACAACAATACATCAAAAAACATTTGAGAAACCAATTATTTACAATAAATGGTATATCAATAACAAAAAAAATTAACCGTTCATTCATTAATTCAAGAAAAACAAAGAGAATTATTGTTTGACATCATTAAAATAGATCAAACATAAAATCTTCAAGTTACATCTTTAATTCCATCTTTAATCATAACTTCTTTTAGTTTCACTGTAGTTTCCACCATTGCATCATTCATAAATTTTTTTTGCAGACTTAACCATGTTGTGTGTTTGACAACCAATACATCAATAATTATATATTCAGGTCAAATATCAAAATAAAGAATAATGCAGTATAATAAACCAATTAGAGTAAATTAATAACACACATTAATACGGTACACACAACGTGTTAATAATATTCCTTAATTTAGAATTAAATCAGTAACACCGATAATACCATACATAAACATACAAATACATATACATTACATAACTCGACACACAAACAGTACACAACACAATCGAAAGCCTCAAAATTGCCAAATCACAAACGAAAATCGGCAACCCCAATAACAAAACTCACAAATCGATGCACAAAGAGTCTATAGAAATCAATACACAGAGCACCAAAAACCCCAAAATCCTCAAATCTACAGAATCAGAAACCCTAAAATCCAAAAATCGGAAACCACTTTCACGAACCCTAGAATAAAAAAAAATGATGAAATCGAAACAAAAACATACATTATCAGCAAGCTTAGAGTTCAAAAGTTTATTGGAGAGAAACGAATCGAGTAAAGAACGGAGACGGTGAATTGAAGAATCAATAGAGATAACTTTACAGTTTAACTTACGCGAACAACCCTAACCGTATGTAGATTCCGGAACGACAATAAATTTTTTGCCGGAATGAATTTTCTGTTCCGTTGTCTTCAACCCGAGAGCTCTGTGACGTTTGAACTATGGAGAAGACGAACGAACTCTGATAATGGATCTAGACGTTTTTGGTATGAAATAATTGGGCACCAATCTTGGGATGTGAAATTTGAGAATCCAAATTTTCTTTTCTATTTTAATAATATCAAATGTTCAAAATGCATTTAATGAGGGTATTGTTGTAATTCAGTATTCTTTCTTAATTATAAATGCTTAAACGAAAATTAGAATTGCGTTTTTTTGCCTAGAATTGTAAACACTTTGCTAATTTAATCTACTCCTAAAAAAACCCTAAACTCAATTATCAAAGAATTAATGTCCTATGGACAAATCGAATAGATAAATGTCGCGATTGATTATCTGGTTATTTTCACTCCATGGTCACGTTCCCCCTATTTATACTCAAAAGAAAATAAAATGTCCTATAGAAAATATGTCCGGTAACATTCTAACTTGTAAGGGTAGTTTTGAATTTTTATTTATTTTAAGTAAAATTAAAAAAGAAAAAAAAAAGAAAAAAAAAATTGAACAACATTTGAAGAATTGAGATTATAAATTATAACCTTGATGTCGTTGACTTCTCTTCTTGTTCAAAATATTTTAAAAACAAATCACAAAAATTTGGTATATTAATTTAACGAATATGTTTTCCAGATTCTCCATGTTGGAATTAATTAATTTTACATTAATTAATTATTTATTTCTTGGTGGTCCATGATTTTAGGAACCACCTCACCCCACTCATTTTGTAACTGCACCCTTATTCATTTTATCGTTGTTTTTAATGGTTAAAACAAAATTCAAAAATAAGAGAGAAAAGATCAATAAAGTAATCTATACCGTGAAAACACAGAAGTCTTTATTTTATTATTATTGAGTTGTTGGGTCCCTATACCCACTCTCCCATTAAGAAAACCACATCATTTGAGTTGGTGAGAGTCAGGATGTAGAAGAACCAAGAACTCGGATGTCGCTGCCCGTGTGTTGCAATTCGGTGTACATTGACTTTCTCTCGATTACCAAAAACAATGGCTGGAGGTACACTAATTTAATAATTACGTTTCCGCTGCAGGTGATTAAATTTATTAATCACATTTAGTTTTGTGTGTTAGAGAAATTTCTAACATTTGGTATCATAGCAAGTTTTGTCTCTGCCTTGTTTTTGTAGCCATTAATGAGTTCTTGGTTTTTTGTGATGATTTTATTTTACAGTTATTATTTATAATAACATTTTGAATTGTAAAGACCCGACCTCCTAGAGGTCCTAAACCTAGATCTTTACTAACTTTGCATGAATTAAAAACGTTTGATATAAACATACAAGACTATTAACTGGATTCGAATTAAAACAAAACTACTTTATTGATCATAACCTGATAAAATACTTTAAGTAATACTGGCCAGAATTAAAACAAATGCTTTTATTAAATCATCAGAAAAGAATCCAGATATAATCCCAAACAACTTAGGGCTCTATGCCCAACTACATGTAGAAAGAACTGTGGTTTAGTTTTTTAAAAGCTATAACTTCCAGAGTCTATTAAAACAATGCGGAAATGTAAATAACTAAAGACATCTATTCTATCCATGATCTCCTCCAGCCATCAGCGCCGCTGCTCCAAGTTACCTGTGGAAAGCCACAAGAGTAAGGATGAGTAAAACAGGTTTACTCAGTAAGGATTTGGTTATCATCTGGATAACATAACTATACCAGGAAGTTA
>JBBMEF010077934.1:0-10007 GCA_037832685.1 Sicyos baderoa | reverse complement strand
AGTCTATCAATCTGATTTTGATAGATTTGCAAATATTTTCAAAAAGTTGCTATTTACTCAATTTTTTTATCTTATCAATATACATGCAAATTCCCCTAATTATTTTCACTTTTATAATTTATTTTTTTAAATGAATTATTGAGTGTGTCTAAAAAAATGAATTATTCACTCCATTTTTTTTTAGGAATGAACACTTATCTTTTAAGGATTATTGTTCTCTTTCTGGTGTACTTAATTAAAAATGGGAAAATAGAAAAATAGAAAAACTAGCAACTTTTTTCTACCCCACATTAGAATTATCTACATTTAGCAAACAAATTAAATAAAGAGAATTTGCATTTTATAGCAAATTTTCTACCCCACATTAGAATTATAGCAACATTTTAAAAATATTGCAAATATAACAACTTTTTTTTTTTTAGATACTATTGATATCATACACTAATGATGGAGTCTATCAGACACTATTGATGGAGTCTATCAGACACATTATTGATGGAGTCTATCAGACACTATTGATGGAGTCTATAAAATCTGATTTTGCTATATTTACAAATATTTTCAGTTTTTTACTATTTATGTAATTTTTTTGCCATATTGAAATATACATGCAAATTCCCCTTAAATAAATGTCTACTTCTTTTTATGGTTAAAATTTGTGTTTACTTTCTTTTTTGAATTAAATTTGTTAAATATAGAAAATATATTTACCATTGTACCTACCTTGTTTAGATTAATTATTAAAATGAATAATAGGATTCTAACAACCTATCTAACAAAGTCAACAAACTCAAGGATTTTGTTAGCATTTGAAATTTAACACTTTTGATAAAAAGAAATATATAATCTAAATATCATTAAAATTTGGATTTTAAAAAATATAAAAAATTCAGTTGAAATTTATTAATATTATTTAATATTTAGTTTAACGACAATTTTGAATTAATTAATTTTTGAATAAAATAATAAACAACCAAATTGTACAAATTGTAGTCGTACTATACGTTATAGTACTCAACCGTACTTGCATATGAATAGAAAGACTAAAATTGAAATAAATATGGTAGTCCGTGCCTTTACACAGTTTGACATCATGCTCTTTGCAATTAAAACACAACCAATCTTTAGTTTTTGCTTATTTCTTTCTATAACAAAATAGGCGAATTCTCCATATCAAGACATATAGTTGAGCGTTCCGTCATAATGCACCAGTCAAGATATAACCCATTTTGAAACACATTGTGCATCCATTTGATATCTCTCTCCTCGGTTAGTGCTAACGTCATTTTTTTTTTCAATGTCGTCCTTGTAAGGAGCTAAGGTAGAAAATCTTCGACGTTTCATCATGTCTGATCACTTCCGAAATAGAATCTACAATTTGAGATAGCGTAGATATGTGAACAACATAAATACATACCGTCTTGAAATTTGAATACACGACTCCACCTTCCCGAAGAAAATTTCGACTAGTGCCTGTGATTATTTTTTTTTATTTTATTTTTTTTTATCTCAGGTTGTCTATTCACCATAGAATGGTGATGTAGGTTATTGTTGGCGGCTCATTCTACTGGTTTGGTTTTTTTTTTTTTTTTTTTTTTTTTTGGTTTTTTAATGAATACCATAAATTAAACATTCTCCCTAAAATCATGGTATATCTTCCATATGAGAGATTGTAAATTTCAATTTTTTGTATTTATTAAAATAAACTAAATATGGTGAGGATACAATAGAGATGAAAAATATATCTCCTCCAAATATGAAATTAGACATTTAATTAAAGTTAAGAATAAAGTAGACAGATAATTAAATATTTTTCATATTTTAGACATTTTGTATAATTTCTCATTAAAAATAAGCAAATACAATATAATAAAAATTTCAACACACAATACATAACCATACTTAACGTGGAAAACCTCCTCAAAACATAAAGTAGAGAATTAGAGATTGAAGTTAAATCTTCAAAAAAAAAAAAAACAAAAAAAAAAAACAAGAAATATCATATAAAATGAAACTGATCCATGATCTACTGCAATATGACTATAATTAAGAAGCTTAAAAAACTTTCTACCTTTAGTTTAATAACAGTTTTTTTTAGATTAAACAAATATAACGTGTATAACCTAATAACTACGAAGTTATAGATTTAAATTTCTCTTCTTCTAATATTGTTGTATAAAATAAATAAATAAACAAAAAATTTCAAAAAATTTCAAAAAATGAAAAATGAAAATCAACCGAAACCAGCTAAAAAAAGTAAATATATATTATGGATGGTGGAGTTTCAAGTTTCCTACCTCAACATCATGCTAAAGTTGAGCTCAGTTCTTGTGGTTCAAACAATGTTTTTTTCTTTTTTTTCTTTTTTTTTTTTTTAAATTAAAAAAAGTTAAGGAGTAGAGCCTATCTCGGCTACCCAAATTATTCTATATCCTCACTAAAAATTCTGGTTGGACTGGTTTTATATATAATTAGAATATATATAAGTAAATTGATTTATTTTGAAATCAGAACGTGAAATGTTTGAACCAATAACAACATATAGGTGAGTTTGGCTGCATGGTAAATATTTTGGAAGGTGGTATGGTAAAGTAAATTTTTTACAGAGGTGGTATAATGTATAGAAAATCATTGTTTGAAATAAATGTATGAAAGAAGGTATATTGAAAGTTAGTATTTGGACCGCATGTATAATTGTAGGTGTACTGTAAGTTAGTGTTTGAGGTACATGTATAATAGAGATATATTGAAAATTAGTGTTTGAAGTGCATGTATAATATAAGTTCAGTAATAATGAATTATTTTAACTTAAAAAAAATACTTATAAATTAATCTCTATAATAAATATGAAGTCAATTAATAATTTATATTTTTTAAAAAATTGACTCAAAAATGAGTTAAAATATTAACTTTTTAAAGAGACAAATTAAAGAGTTCATGAATAAAAGTAGGATCTCACAAATGTCCTACATTGGAAAGTGGGAGAGTCCAACATCAATATAAAAGAGATATGGGTTACTCCCCTCATTGCCAATTGGTTTTGAGGTGGAACCCCATATTCTCTCCCATGGTATCAGAGCCCATAAAACCCAAACGGGTATTCGGTCCAATAAAATGAAATTGAGATCCGATTCAAGATTGGTGAGCCCAAAGAGGCACCATCTTGAGGGAGCATGTTAGGATCTCACAAATGTCCCAGAAAGTGGGAGAGTGAGTTACTCTCCTCATTGCCTTGGCAATGAGATGGAACCATAATTTAATTATTAAATTTTAACTATTAATCGACAATACAAATTTAGTCTAACATGAGATTTAGAATCCAAAAATTTTCTTATATTTTTTTCTTCTAAATTTAGTATTTTGATTCATAAACTTTCAAATTTTCAATTTTAATCATAAATTTCTCTTGAAATTAAATGAGTTTTATTGTTGTCTTTTTTTGTACTTTTAAATTTATTCCATTTTAAAAGTAATATTTACAGTAAATTTGAAATTAACTTTATCGAAAATGGTTAATAATGTTAATAATACTAATAATTTTAATTAAAAAATAACTAATTATAAATATATAACTAAAATTTATAGAAAAAGAGTTTATATATATATATATATATATATATATATATATATAAAAGTATTTTTCTATATGAAAAATGAGCAAGAATTTTGTTTATAAATATAATTTTTCAATTACATGAACAAAAATGAGATAAGTCTAAGTAATATATATAGTAATATATACAATATATATGTAGCTTCCAAATAAAAAATTATGAAGAATTGTAGCTAGCTTAATTAGTTAGTTCACCTCAATATTAAGTGAAAATTTTTAAATTCAAATCTCTATTAATACAATTTTCTAAATTTTAATTATAAAATAATTAAGAATAAAGTAAAAAAATTAAAGACCAAGACCTCAAAATTGACAACCAATTTATAAGAATCTAAATAAGAATAAAAAATAAAAAAAGCCAGCATATGACTCAGGCAGGCAGGGTGGCATGGAAGAAATTGTGGCAAAAGCTTAAACAACACTGACCGCTAATTTGAAAGAAGCGGGTGCAGGCCCCTGACCCACGCCCCAAACATAAGTAAGGGCGGTCGGGATATATCATGTTGGGCTATAACCGGCCGCCAAACAAGTCCATAATTTCACTTATATTATATACAATTTAGTAACCAAAAAATTAAAAGATTAAAATCTGTAAAGACCCGACTAAAATAACTAATTTTAGTAGGACTTTACTAGCATGCAAGATTAAAAACTCAACAAGTCTTAAGGTTTATAAATCAAAACATGCTCTTTATTAAAACCAATTGAATATTCAATAAGGGTAAAATAGTAAAACGTTCTCTTGGACAATATAATTCAAAATAAAAATACAACTTACTGATTTGAAATAAATATTTACTAAACTGTTCATTTGGAATAAATGCAGTTAACAAAATAACATGACACGTGTCCCCCTGATCCATCAGTCTCGTCCAGCTCATCCGTCTTGATATACATTAGCACCTGGGGGAAAAATGATAAGGATGAGCAATCAAGATTACCTAGTAAGAACCCTCAACTAAAGTACAAAAATGCATATATTGGCTCAACATCTAACCAACAACTGCTCTCATTATCCATAACATGCTCAGACTCAAATTATAAGCTGACAATCTTTAGGTTCAACTAGTCCTGATATAGCTTATAGGAAACACAACTAGTCTTATAAAAGTAACTTTGCTAGTTCTAGCAAGGTAGGGATGCAACTGACCCTATCATAAAATTAGGAACACAGCTTGTCCTGTTATAACTTATAGGAAACGCAACTGGTCCTATAAAAGTAACTCAACTAGATCTAGCTATATAGGGAACACAACTGACCCTATCATGCATCAGCAAATCAGGTACGCAACTGTACCTGCTATAAACTTATAGGAAACGCAATTGGTCCTATAAGGCGGTAGGATCGCGAATTGTCCTACCCTTAAAGAACACAACTGGCCCTAATAGTCTACAACTTATGAGAAACGCAACTGGTCTCATAAATTACATCAAATCAGGTACGCAACTGGACCTGCTATAATCTTATAGGAAACACAACTGGTCCTATAAGACGGTGGGCAACGCGAGTGACCCCACCTACTACAACTTATGAGAAATGCAACTGGTCCCATAAGTTACATCATATTAATTACCACTCAACATCCTATACTACGGAGCTACATCAAGCAAAAAAAAATATATTTTCGTTTATAAAAATCTTAAATAAATAACAAGTAGCTCAAACATCCGGTCAACGAAGTCAAACTAGTTCAAAGATTAAATCCATGCATCTTAAAAATAATCTAGACATCAAGCTTAGAATTCAACAAGATCAAACTTAACTCAAACGTTAAATTCATGCATATTATAGAAAGTCTAGACCACAAGCTGAAAAGTCAACGATGTCAAACTTAGCTTAAAGAATAAATTCATGCATCTTATAGACTATCAAATAGGTTATCAATCAAATATTAAGCGAATATAGCATTTAAGGACCACACAACTCTATATAAGAATCATTACCTCCTGTAGATACATAACTCCTCGATTAGCATGCTAAAAACATCAGACAAGCTATGAGTTTAAATCATAGCCTAGAGTTAACTTTGACTCTCACTCTTGAACGAAAATCCACAACTTTATGAGCTTTGAAATAACCCCAAGAATCTTCAATCTCAGGTTTATAAAACATTCCCAAAACATTATTTATGAATAATAAATAATATATAATAATTTACCAAAAATTAAATCTCCGAAAAATAGAATATTAGTTATCCCACAAAAATATTCTATTAAGGTTAAAAAGGTTAAAAGTAATTCAATTATAATTGGCCAATAAATAGTTGCCCTCATTTTGAAAATATTCTATTAGGGTTAAAAAGGTTAAAAGTAATTCAATTATAATTGGCCAATAAATAGTTGCCCTCATTTTGAAAATGTTCGGTGAGTAATTTCATTTTGTTTATTTTCTATTCTTAAGCCCATAAGCTTAAATAATAAATTCCACATTAAAAATTCATTTGCCATCCATTAACTTAAGACTTTTACCCAGTAACTTAAGAAGATGGTATTTGTGAAATTGAAAATAGGTTTAGATGCGTGAAGTAGAAATCTATATTTTTTTTTTCTCTTAAAACTTTTACCCATGAAACACTTATTTGCCGTCCATTAAAATTCATAAATGCCCTTTTAATTATTCAATTAAACCATAACAATTCACCAAACAAAACCTAAAGATTTTTGGTGATTTAAAAAAGAAAAACAACCAAAGGTCTCATTTAATTTCAAAGAAAAAGTATCACATTTAAATAAATTCAATTCTTAAACGTAAAACAATCTTTAAGGTTTTTTTTTTAATAATTAAAGGATAACCTCAAATCACCAATAATTGTAATTTAATCTTTAAGATGTCAATTTATGAAATGGCTATAAAATAACCAAACGTTCATAATTTCAATATGTACATTATAACGGGATCAAAATTACAACCAAAATTTTAGAAAATCTTGGGTGGTCACAAAATCTTCCTAGCTAAATGTGGTTGAATAAAAAAAGAGTTTGAAATTAAAAAGGCAAGAAAAATTATCGTGTTTATATGTTTGTGGAATAAAATTCTAATTTTAAAATTATATAAAGATTTCTTTTGAAAAATGATTAAATTTTATCAAAAGTTATTCCATTTCAAATCCACTAACAGTAATAGTGCGAGACAAGGGAAAACAAGGGAAAAAAAATACTAAATTTGCCATGTACTTAAAAAAAAACATTGAAAACATTCTATACAATTTAACTAAACGTACTAGATTGAGGATTTCATAGGCTAGAGAGTCTGAGAGGAATATGAGATTTCACCTCAAAATATTAAATTGGCACACAATTTTTTTTTTTTTTTTTTTTTTTTATTGAGCGATCAAATTCATTCTAAAAGTAAAAGTAAAAGTAAAAACAAAAACAAAAACATATCAATCAATTCGTATAATCAACACAAAATTGAATCAAACACTATAATTTATTTTATTTTATTAATTTAAACATGATATTATTATTATTATTTAATTTAGTTCACATGTAGAGAGGATCCAACCTTTCACTTTCACGAGTGCTAATTTATAAAGTATTTAACCTTCTAAATTTATCATAAATAAGATAATGAGGGTTTGAATTTATGTTTCTGAAAACCTCAATGATCACTTGTCAACCAAAAAATAATTATGAATTAATAATAGTAATGAACTCACAAAAGTCAATTGGTCAAATAGGTGAGGTATGTGACAGCTCAAGATCACTTAAAAAAAAACAAGGTTGGCTATGGTCAATGAAAATTTAATTGACACTTCATTTTCAGCCTTTTCAAATTTTTGGATGTCCCTTGAAAATGATTCAAGTATACCATTTTTAATTTAAAATAAAAAAAAAAAACAAAAAACAAAAATACCATTGAATCAAAACCATTATGTTGTTGTATTATCCTATCAGATGGTGTATATTTGAAAAAACAGTATATATACAAAATAAAATAAAGTAAAAAACCTAGAATTCTCAAATTAGCTTTGGTTTGAACAATAGACCTAGATTTTAATTCTTATGAACTATCACACCATGTTATCCTAAAATATATAGATTGTAGTTTGTAGAAATTTCAAATAAAAAAGCTAAATATAATATTGCCCTAAACCTAACATAGATATTTCAAATCCTAACAATCTTCTAACATAACCATAAATTTAGAAATAAGAGAAAAAAATAGTAGAAAAATTACATTTTTTTTTTTTGATATTCGTGACTATTAGGGTCAATTCTCGTGCACCTCGACTAATATTACGGGGCATACTGCCTGATCCTAAGTAGGTGGCCATTATAAAGTTTAATCCATAAGTTTATCACCCTAAAACCATGTTTGACCAATTAAGCTTATATCCATGATAGGTTTACCTATATAGCACTTATGTGATAGAAAAACTCAACCATATCGGTATTGGTGATAGTTTATGAGTCTTTTTTTTAGAGTTTTGTTACTTTATTTATGATAAAGATTGTGGTCTAAGTTGGTTGCTACTTTATTAAAATTTGATTGACAGACCATTTGTATTCTTGAAAATAATGTTCTCTATACGATCCCCAATTTTTTTTTGGGAAGAAATGTTGTGATGTTTTTTTTTATTTTTTTTTATTTTTAATGTTTGTTTAATGAATTTTAGTTTGTAAAATAAGAATGCAGAAAAATATTTGTGCTTAGCTTTAGAAGAAAATATTAAAGCATACTTACTCAAACACTATTTAAAAAAAAAAGGTTAAATTAACTACTTCAAATGGTGACTAAGGTAACCATAACCCTCATTGATTGACATATTCTATTTTTTGTCATAGCTATTTTTTTGATTATTATTATTTTTTCTTTTTGAAATTGTTTTTCTGTCATAGCTATTAATTTGCTAGATTTACAATCAACCAACTTTTTAAACACATCTTCCCAAACAGATCATTCCATATAGATTTCTATAAAAGCGTTCTCATATCAATTAAAGAAATGAACACACTTTTTGAGATCATTTATATTCCAAAAATATAGTTATCAATATTCCTTTAATGAAACTCTAGCTATGTATTGCTACAAAACACAACTTTAATAAAATTGAAATAATGAGAGAAACATTGAAATCAAGGTCACCGCATCATATTTTATTATGACGATAAAAAAAGTAGCATATGTAACGACTAAGGGTGTGTTTGGGAACCAACTTAATTATGGTAGACGGAATGTTATCATAAGCGGTGGACTATTATAAACAAGTTGAGGGAGGAAATTATCAATATCGATTTCAGGGATTAAAGCTGTGACGCTGTTGTTGAACTGGTTTACAACCAAATAATGAAACTCATTCGATATTAATATTGAAGTTTCTTATAAATATAATTTCATATTAGCTAATAATTTCATTTTTATAAATACATTTCATTTTTCTAATGACCAATATAGTCCGATTGTTTCTACTTGTCATTTTTTTTTTCATAATCATTTATGCACTTCTAAAAAGAAAATTATATATATATATGATGTCAAAAAAAAAAAATATATATATATATATTATACTCTTTGTATCTCAAATATAAATATTGATTCTTCTTATCACATTTCTTTCATTCTAAATATTAAAGACCGTTCACTCGTTTTCGCATTTCAATCCTAATCATTTCATCTTTTACTCAACCACCTTCGAATGTGTATGCTTTGTAGCCAATAAATCATAAATTCCAACTCTACCACCTCCAAATGTAATTAAACTAAAAAAAAAAGACTATTTTTATATTTACAATATAAGATTTAAAATAAGATAAATGTTAAATAAGTCTATATGAGCAAAAAAAAAAACACACACATAAAGATATAAAATATAAATTTATTATTAAAATTTTATGTATTTTACTACATCATCTATGGTTGAATAAAAGAAAATAGTCCATAAAATAAGTTTACTGACGTTATATATATATATATTAAATACAAATTTGGGAAGAGAACCAACGAACCTTGTTTAAATGGTTGTAACGTCAACAAAGCATACAAAAAATATAAGGTTGAACTGAAAATAAAGAGATTGAGATAGTGACTGTGGTGTTGAAATATACAACTAAACAATTGAAATCAGTAGACCACTAACCTTTCGATTGATGCTATAATTTTTCGAAACTAGTAACTAGACCTGTTTCGAAAGCTAATTGTACATTTAGGCACACAAGTTTTTATTTGCAAAGTTAATTTCCTATTTAAAATTCGAAATTAAATATATTTTCTTAATACAATTTTACCTCTACAACCATTTGTTGCATGAATTTTGAATTTCATTTTATCATTATTAATATATTCCCTCCATTAATATGCTTTCCTTTTCTAAATGTCAACTATTTTTATTTTTTGCAATTTTATCTCTCTTCTTTTATTAAGTTCCTTTTACGTTTCATGCATTTTCCTCCT